>JAJIBD010031712.1:0-22480 GCA_021461705.1 Cryptotis parvus
TTTTTTTTTTTTAATTTTTTATTATACCACCGTGAGACATACAATTACAAAGGTGTTCACAATTGGTTCTTGGTAATACAGTATTCCAGCACCCATCCCTCCACCAGTGCCCCATTTCCACCACCAATGTACCCCCACCCCTCCCACCCACCCCCAGGCTGCCTCAACAGCAGGTAGCCCTGTTTCCTCTCTTTCTCTCTCTGTCTCTCTCTCTGTCTCTGCATCTCTCTCCCTCTTGTTTTACACATTGTGGCTAGCCCTGCAGATATTTAGAGTTTATAACTTAAGTCTCTTTTGTGTATATTCAATGGTGAGTTTTAATCTGCCATTACCATTTCACACATTTAGTAAAACACTGGTATCTATTTATATCCTATTAATGAATGCAGTCATTCTATATCTGTCCCTTTTCCTTCTGACTAATTTCACTCAGCATGATAGTCTCCATGTCCATCCATTTGCAGGTAAATTTCATAATTTCATCTTTTCTGACAGCTGCATAGTATTCCATAGTGTAGATGAACCACAGTTTCTTTAGCCAGTCCTCTGTTCTCGGGCATTTAGGTTGTTTCCAGATTCTAGCTATAGTGAATAGCGCAGAGATGAATAAAAGAAGTACAGATAGTGTTTCTGCTATGTGTTTTTCGGTCTCTCGGGTATATTCCCCAGGAGTGCTATTGCTGGATCAAATGGGAGCTCAATGTCTAGTTTTTGGAGGAATGCCCATATTGTTTTCCAAAAGGGGCTGGACCAGTCGGCACTCCCACCAACAGTGGATGAGAGTCCCCTTTTTTCCCCACATCCACGCCAGCACCGGTTGTTCTTGCTGTTTTGGATGTGTGCCAGTCTCTGTGGTGTGAGATGGTACCTCATTGTTGTTTTGATTTGCATCTCCCTGATGATTAAAGATGAAGAGCACTTTTTCATATGCCTTTTGGCCATTCAATTTCTTCTTTTTTGGAAGCTTCTGTTCATTTCTTCTCCCCATTTTTTGATGGGGTTGGCTGTTTTTTTTCTTGTGAAGGGCTACCAGTGCCTGATATATCCTGGATATTAACCCCTTGTCAGATGGGTATTGGGTGAATATCCTTTCCCCACTCTGTGGATTGTCTTTGTATCTTGGTCACCGTTTCTTTTGAGGTGCAGAAGCTTTTCAATTTTTATATAATCCCATTTGTTTATCTTTGCTTCCATTTGCTTGGTCAGTGGTGTGTCGTCTTTAAAGATACTTTTAGTTTCGATGTCGTAGAGCGTTTCTCCTATGTTTTCTTCGATGTACCTTATAGATTCATGTCTGATGTTGAGATCTATAATCCATTTTGATCTGACTTTTTGTGCATGGCGTTAGAAGGAGGTCTAAGTTCATTTTTTACACGTAGCTGCCCAGTTTCTCCCAGCACCATTTGTTGAAGAGGCTTTCTTTGCTCCACTTAATATTTTTTGCTCCTTTATCGAAGATTAAGTGGTTGTATATTTGAGAGTGTGTTTCAGGATATTCAGTTCTATTCCATAGGTCTACGGGTCTGTCTCTATACCAATACCACACTGTCTTAATTACAACTGCTCTGTAGTAGAGCTTGAGGTTGGGGAAAGTGATACCTCCCATCTTCTTTTTCCCAAGGATTGCTTTAGCTATTCGTTGGGGTTTATTATTCCATACAAATTTCAGGAGTGTTTGTTCAATTTCTTTGAAGAACATCATGGGTATCTTTATAGGGACCGCATTGAATCTGTATAAAGCTCTAGGGAGTATTACCATTTTGATAATGTTAATCCTTCCAATCCATGAGCAAGGAATGTGTCTCCATTTCCTCAGGTCTTCTTTTTATTTCCTGAAGTAACGCTTTTGTAGTTTTCTTTGTAGAGATCCTTTACATTCTTTGTCAAACTGATTCCTAGGTATTTGATTTTCTGCGTGCAATTGTGAATGGGATAGTTTCTTTAATGTCCCTTTCTTCTCTTTCGCTGTTTGCATATAGGAAGGCCATTGACTTTTGGGTATTGATTTTTGTACCCTGCCACTCTACTATAGGAATGTATTATTTCTAGGAGCCTCTTGGTAGAGAGTTTCGGGGTTTTCCAGGTATAATATCATGTCATCTGCAAATAGTGACAACTTGGCTTCTTCCCTTCCTATCCGGATGCCCTTAATGTCTTTTTTCTTCCCTGATTGCTATGGCAAGTACTTCCAATACTATATTGAATAGAAGTGGTGAGAGTGGGCAGCCTTGTCTTGTCCCTGATCTTAAGGGGAAGGCTTTCAGTTTTTCCCCATTGAGAATGATGCTCGCTGTGGGCTTGTAGTAGATGGCCTGGATTATCTTGAGGAAGGTTCCTTCAATCCCCATTTTACGGAGAGCTTTTATCATGAACGGGTGTTGAATCTTGTCAAATGCCTTCTCTGCATCTATTGATATGATCATATGGTTTTTTTTTTTTTTTTGTTGATATGATGTATTATGTTGATTGACTTGCGGATGTTGAACCATCCTTGCATTCCCGGGATGAATCCCACTTGGTCATGGTGTATAATCTTTTTGATGACTCTTTGGATTCTATTTGCTAGTATTTTTGTTGAAGATCTTAGCATCTGTATTCATCAGGGAGATTGGTCTGTAGTTTTCCTTTTTTGTGACATCTCTGTCTGCTTTGGGTATCAGGGTGATATGTGCCTCGTAAAAGCTATTTGGGAGTGTTTCTGTTTCTTCAATTTGCGGGAAGAGCTTAAAAAGAATTGGGAGTAGGTCCTCTTTAAAGGTTTTGTAGAATTCACTGGTGAATCCATCTGGACCTGGGCTTTTGTGTTTGGGGAGACTTTTGATTACCGATTCTATCTCCTCGATGGAGATAGGTTTGTTGAGGTATTCCAAATCTTCTTGTTGCAGACTTGGGAGGCTATAGGAATTCAGGAATTTGTCCATTTCTACTAGGTTCTCTTGTTTCGTGGCATACAGGCTCTCATAGTAATCTCTGATGATCTTTTGAATTTCTGTGGTTTCTGTTGTGATGTCCCCATTTTCATTTCTGATTCTATTTATTTGGGTTCTCTCTTTTCCTTTTCTTACAAGTCTTGCAAGTGGTTTGTCAATCTTGTTTTTTTTTTTCAAAGAACCAGCTTTTGGTTTCGTTGATCTTCTGGATTGTTTTTTGACATTCCATCTCATTGATTTCTGCTCTAAGTTTTATTATTTCTTTCTTTCTGCTTGGGTTGGGCTCCTTTTGTTGATCACTCTCTAAGATCTTAAGTTGTGAGGTCAGACTGTTTGTGATGGCCTTTTCTTCTTTTCTGATGAATGCTTGAAGAGCTATGAACTTGCCTCTTAACACTGCTTTTGCTGTATCCCACAAGTTCTGGTAATTCGTGTCTTCAGTCTCATTTGTTTCCAGGAATCTTTGGATTTCCTCTTTGATTTCTTTTATGACTTGCTGGTTGTTCAGCAGTGAGCTGTTTAGTTTCCAGGTACTTGGTATTGGTCTCCTTTTTTGTGTACAATTAACTTCTATTTTCAGTGCATCATGGTCTGAAAAAATAGTTGGCACAATTTCTATCTTCTTGATTTTATGGAGGTATGATTTATGGCTCAGCATGTGATCTATTTTGGAGTATGTTCCATGTGCACTGGAGAAGAAAGTGTATTCAGCTTTTTGGGGATGAAATGCCCTGTATATGTCTACCAGCCCCTCTTTCTTCCATCTCTTCTTTTTAGGGCCAGTATTTCCTTGGTAAGTTTCAATCTTGTTGATCTATCCAGGGTTGATAGAGCAGTGTTGAAGTCTCCAACTACAATTGTGTTGCTGTCAATGTCTTCTTTGAAGTCTATTAGTAGTTGTTTTAGGTATTTTGCTGGCCCCTCGTTGGGTGCATATATGTTTAATAGCGTGATTTCTTCCTGATATATGCATCCCTTGACTATTAAGAAGTGACCTTCATTGTCCCTTCTGACCTTCTTTAGCCTGAAGTCTATGTTGTCGGATACCAGTATGGCTACCCCAGCCCTTTTTGGATGGGTTGTTTGAGTGAAGGATTGTTTTCCAGCCTTTTATTTTGAGCCTGTCTTTGCTCCGATTGTTCAGGTGTGTTTCTTGAAGGCAGCAGAATGTCGGATTCAATTTTTTTGATCCATTTTGCCACTCTGTGTCTCTTAACTGGTGCATTTAGACCATTGACATTGAGAGAGATTATTGTCATGGGATTTTGTGCCATCTTTCTGTATAGGTTGGTTGTTCTTTTGGGTTATGTCTCGTCTTATAGTAGATCTTTCAGTCCTTCTTTTAAGGTTGGTTTTGATTTTACAAAGTTCCTAAGCTGTTGTTTATCCAAGAAGTTGTATATCTGTCCTTCAAATCTGAGTGAGAGTTTAGCTGGATAAAGAATTCTTGCTGAGGCATTCATTTCATTAAGTTTTTTTACTATATCCCACCACTGCCTTCGGGCTTGGAGGGTGTCTTCTGAGAAGTCTGCTGAAAGTCGAATGGTTGCTCCTTTGTATACAATTTCCTTCTTTGATCTTGCTGCCTGAAGAATTATGTCTCTGTCTATGGCATCCATTACTTTGACTAGGATGTGTCTTGGGGTCTTTCTATTGGGGTCTCTTCTTGCTGGTACGCGTCGGGCTTCTTGGATCTGGATGCCTTCATCCTTTAACTCGGGGAACTTTTCAGCCAGGATGTTTTTAACTGTTTTAATTTCCTTGGGGTTACTTTCCTGTCCCTCTGGGACTCCGATAATTCTTATGTTGTTCCGCCTGGCTTCATCCCATTGTTCTCTGTTCCGTTGCTGATCCATTTTCCGGTCTTTTTTCCATCTTATGTAGTTCTCTGAGTGCTTTCTGCAGCTCATCTTCAGTCTCACTGATTCTCTCTTCCGCTGCTGTCATCCTACTGTTGAGAGCCCCTATTGTGTTTTTCATTTCATCTACTGAGTTTTTAAGCGATGATATTTCTATTTGCATGGTTCTCATTTCTGCTCTCATTTCCTCCCGTAATTTATTGACTGCCCTTTCAACTGCTTCATTTATGTTCTCCTGTATTTTATTGGACATCTGCTCCATTTTTTCGTTGAGCTCCTTAAGCATCCTACCAATTTCTTCTCTAAATTCATTGTCAGAGAGATCATGCACATCTGCATTCTTTTTTGAGTCTTCAGGGTTGATTCCTTCATCTGTTCTTCGAACTGGGGATCTGCGTTGTTTCCCCATGGTGTTGCGGTGTTCAGGGATAGATTCCTCTAGTGTACTGTTTCTTTTTTCTTGAGGGTATTACCTTCCCTTGGTGTTGAATTTCCTAGTATTTGTATTAATAAGCGGCCGCGTGAGAGGCGCCGCCCCTGCCAGCCACACACCCCAGGGAGAATACCTGAGGCGGAGACAGGCCAGTGTGAGAGTTCAAAATGTCCGTTTACTTCCGCTTCCACTAGTACTTCAGGGGGTTGTAGTCCTTTCCACTTCTATTATATTGAAGGAGGTTATTATGAATGGATGTTTTTAAATTGCCAAATGTTTTCTCTGCATAAATTCATATGATCCTTGTTTTAATTTTCCTTTTATTATGAGATGCATACTGCCAACTGGTTTGCATATGTTAAACCATCTTTGCTTGATCACGGGTGATGAATCCTCTTGATGTATGATTTTTGCGGTATGTTATTAGATTTAGTTAGCTAAGATTTTGTTAAAGATTTTCACATTGATATTCATTTGGGGAAATAGATCTGAAATTTACTTTTCTGGAAATGTCTCTGTCTGCATTAGGCTAATAGTGTAATGTGGGCAACATAGCAGGAATTAGGAAGAATACCTGTTTCTTCGATGCTTTGATAGCTTTAGGTGGATAGGCACTAAATCACTGAAGATTTGATAAAACAACTAGTGAACACATCTGTTTCTGACTTGTGCTTTAGGAATATCTTTAATTGCTAATACAATTTCCTTACTTGTAATTGGCATTTTTGAGCATTTGCTTCCTCAACAATTAGCTTTGGGAAATTACATAACTCTAAGAATCTTTTGTCCTAGATGAAGGACAACCATGCGAGCAAACAGGTTTCCGGAAAGGATTCAACACAGTTGACCATATCCACACAGTAACCAAGCTCATTGTGGTTTGTAGGGAGTACAAGATGCCACTCTGTCTCACGTTCATTGATTTACAGAAAGCCTTTGATTCTGTAGAGACTGAGGCAGTCACCGAAGTCCTAGTCAAACAGGGGGTGTTCAAACCCAATACATCAAGATCCTTAGTGAGCTGTAGTGCGAGTTCACCACCAGGATCTCACCATTCTACAAAGAGGTGATCATTGATGTCAAAGAGGGGGTTCGGCAGAGGGTGATACCATCTCACCAAAACTCTTCAGTGCCACCCTCGAGGAACATCATAAGACAATTAGAATGGCGGAAGGAATGGGAGTGAAGATAGATGGTCGCTGAACTAGCACCACACCTCGCTTCGTGACGACATCGTTCTAATAACACCAAACATTCCAAGGGGCACAAAATTGCTGGCTGACTTTGACCGAGAATGCGGAAAGAGTAGTCTAGGCTGAATCTGAAGAAAACTATGTTCATGGAAAGTAACTGGATGAGGCCCCATTCACTCTCAATGGAACAAACATCTCTGAGATGCAGCAGTTATGTATACCTAGGTCGAAATCAACATGATGAACGACCTAAAACCTAAACTACACAGGAGGAAAGAAGCGGCATGGAATGCCTTCAAAGGCATTCGGGGAAGGGGGAAATGGCTAAAAGGACAAAGAACCTCCGGCTCCAGGCACATCTCTTACGCCCGGCACCCTCCCTGCATTAACATATGCCGCCGGGAGACCTGGTCCACGAAGCAGGATGAGAATGCTCTCGGGACTCCGAGAGAGGCATTGAGAAAACTATGCTTGGAATATCACGTCTCACTCAAGTGGGTGAAGGAATCTGGAGTTCTGACCTCCGTCGCTATTCCAGAATCAGGGGCGCTGTCTCGTTTGCCAAGGCATCGAAAATCAGATGGGCTAGACATGTAATGAGATTTGGAGACAACCGCTGGACTAGAGCTGTGCAAACTGGATACCACGGGATGTCAAAAGATCACCTAGCCGCCTACAAGATAGTCAGACTTCCTTGTTAAGACCCTAAAGTAACAGTTTGAGGCTCTTCATATTCCTCAATCTAACCATATGCCATTGAACTACATTGGCACGTGATAGGGTCCAATGGAAATGTTACTGGTGCCCGCTCAGGGAGCAAGTTGATGAATAGCAGAGTTCAAGTGATCAAGTGATCAAGAAGAATCTTTTCTTCTAAATTATTTATTTATGAGAATAAAAGTTCATAGTAACCTTTCACTATATATATCTATCTATATATCTATTTATATATATATATATATATATCAGTTTGTACAGGAATGGTAAATAGGCATATATGGGGATATGTATAAAACCCAAGAACTCTTGATGTTTGGGGATTAAAGAGGAGCTATTATGGACACATACACATGGTTTTAGATTCTGGAGTGCTAGGGGTGAGAAGCTCTATGGATTCAAGGGACCCAACACTGGGTGAAAGATATTGCAACAATGGTGGGGCAGGTTACAAACTCTGCCCTCGGCACACCTGGATGACAAAGACCTGTGTGCAGTTTTATTGGTCCTTGGGGTTATGCACAGAGTTCCATGGGTATATGACACCCAACACATATTTTATGTGTTCTTTTAAGAGGTAACTGTCATCTTTCTGTAGAATGAAGGAAAGAAAAGTAGAAGGGTAGCTTAAATTGAGGAGATATGAAGGTTTTTTCTTGGTTAACTTCTTTTTCTTCTTTTTCACATCCAAATTAGTTATTTATTGTTAGTTTTCATTTCTCTAGTTTATTTGCTAAATTTTAAATGTTCATTTGTTGCTTGAATACTGTGAATTACAATAATCTTATGATGGTTTCCTGTGTACATAATTCCAACACACACCCATCATATGTGTACACGTCTTCCTCTCTCAAGGTCCCAATGCCATTCTTTTCAATATTACCCTACCCACATCTCTTTATGTAGCTAGGTTGTCATATTGTGCTGCCTTTGCCGTTTTGGGGCAAAAAATGTACCTGACATTGCATGTTTTTGAGAGGAGTGGGCTTTTGTTACACTTCACAGAATGGTACTTGAGAGTCCCTGGAATCAAACCTGGGTTGGCACAAGCAAAACTGTACTACACACTGTATTATCCCTCTGGTCCCTTTGCTGTATCAGGGTACCATTGAGATATAATTCTGTATCCATCTCTTTGCTTCTGAATTTTTTTTTTTTTTTTGGGGTCACACCCGGTAATGCTCAGGGGGTTTCTCCTGGCTCTACACTCAGGAATTACACCTAGCGGTGCTCGGGGACCATATAGGATGCCAGGGATCAAACCTGGCCGGCTGCTGCGTGCAAGGCAAACGCCCTACCTGCTGGACTATTGCTCTGGCCCCCTGCTTCTGAATGATTTTACTTCTTCCGATATCCTCCTGTTCCATCTATGTCATGGAAAATTTCCTGATATTTTCCTTCTTTGAGCTGCATAATAATTCTACTGCATATATGTGCCATAACTTTTGATTCATTTATTGGTAATTAATACTTGAGTTATTTCCATAGTTTGGTTATTGGTACCAAGTAATGTGATAAACATATGCATACAAATATCCTTTGAATTAATGTTTTGGGAGTATTTTTCAAGAGATAACTTCACTGGGTTGTATAGGAATTCTATTCATATTTGTTTGAGCGATCTCATATTGCTTTCCCTAGAAGTTGACCACAGGCATCATTCCCCCCAATAGAGGATGAGGGCTCCTTACTCACCACAATCCCTCCAACATGGGATGCTTCCAGACATTTTTACTGGCACCAGATGATATTTCATTGTTGTTTTTTATTTGCATTCCTCTCATTGAGGGGTTTTATGATTACATGTAAATTAATAGTTTGCTCCAAGTATTTGTAAAATGTCATTGAATTTAATGGGCATTGCATTAAATTATATAATACTTTGGATAAGACCACAACTTTGACTGCGTTGATTCTCCCAAACAATGAGCATGGGATAGATATTTCCTGTATCATCTTCTATTTCTCTTGTTAAGTTGCTTCAGGTATTTAATGTTTGTGGGAATATTTTTAGAGGAATTGCCTTTTAAATTCTCTTTTCCTTCTACTTCATTATTTGTATATAGAAATAGCAAATGGCAAGGATTTTTGTATATAAAATTTTTAACCTGATATCTTATTGCATTAGTTTACTATATCTAAGAGTTTTTTTGTGGACTCTTTAGGAGGTTTCAATATATGAGTATCATATTATCAGAAAATAGTAATAGTTTGACTTATTTTTCTTATTTGGATCCATTTAATATAATTTTCTGGTCTGATGTGTTGTGACCAGAGCTTCCCAAAACTATGTTAACTAGAGTAGTGAAAGTGGACGTTGTCTTCCCGCTTGAATGCGGGGAAAATATTTTCTTTTTTTTTTTTTTTTTTGCTTTTGGGGTCACACCAGCGATGCTCAAGGGGTTACTCCTGGCTCTGCACTCAGGAATCCTCCTGGCGGTGCTCAGGGGGACCATATAGGATACCCGGGGATCGAACCCGGGCCGCCATGGGCGGCAGCGTGCAGGCAAGCCCTACCAGCTGGGCTATCGCTTCCGGCCCACATCATTGACTATAACATTAGTTGTAGCTTTCTTGTAGATGACCAAAAAATGTGATATAAATTCCTTATATCCTGATTTTTGGAGGCTTATTTTAATCACTCCAAGATAGCGTTCCAACTGAAGATGCCTTTAACTTCAGTAGCGTGGAGGATTTTCTGTTTTCTTTGGTGTACGTTTAGATCTGTTATTAAGATCTTTTAATACATTCTGATCTGACTTTTACATGGTATTGGACACGAGGTCTAAATTAATTTTTTTACCATAGCTTCTCTGTTTCCCAGCACCACTTGTTGAAGAGCTTTCCTTGCTCCATTTTGTACTTTTGCTCCTTTATCTATACTATATACATTAAATGATCATATATTTGAGGATGCCAGTGTCAGGACATCAATTGTGTTCCATAAGTCCTCAGATCTCTTTTACTCAGTACCCCACTGTTTTAGTTAGTACCACTTTGTAGTAAAGTAGAGCCAGTAGAGCTACTAGAGGCTCCCTGTCCTTGGCTGATTATGAGGAAGCATCTCTGGAGGGGAAGGCAGGTTCTAGCCCTTCCCCATCATCTATAGATCCACTGAAGCCAAAATACACACCATGAGGGCCACCATTTTCCAACCTCTGAACTCACATTTGTCAGAGCTCCACCCAAGAGAAAAACCGATCTCTCCCACTTTGCACGGGGATGCTTTGCTTTGCCACGAACTGAGAGCCTACTACCAAGAGTATCCCACCCACATGACAGAGCCTGGCAAGCTACCAAAGTGTGCTGTTTTTATATTTAGTAATATTACTAATAATTTGGTAATATTACTAAATTATTACTATTTTATATACCTAACACAGTAATAATTATGAACCTCATTCCATGACATGAATAAATGGTTTGAGGCTCTTTGTGTTCTGGAGAGAGCTTAGACCCTTGGGCTACACTAGTATGGGACAGGACAAATGGAGATGCTGCGGGTGCCTGCTCAAGCAAATTGATGAACAATGGGAAGACAAATGACAAATGACGATTTTTAATCATAAATGGATATCATATTTTGTCCAAAGCCTTCTCTCCCTCAATTGATGTGATTATGTGGTAACTTTCTAATTATCTTCTCTAGTTTAATTAATATTTGTTCTGAGTATATAGCTCATGCCTTTCATTTTCTATCATTTATCTGAATAATTGTTTTCCAACCATTCACTGAATCCATGTTTATCATGTGAGTATAAAAGTGTGTTTCCTTTAAGCAGAAGGTTGTATTTCATTCCTGATCCATCCTGCTACTCTGTTTCATTTACAGGGTTTTAAGTCCCTATAATAAGTAGACTAATTATTGATATGAAGGGATCTGTTGCCATATCTATATGTGTGGAGTTTAGTTACTTGTGTTATGTGTTGTTTTCCATTCTATATATGGCTATTCATGTCCTTGACAGACCCAGTTAGGTTCAAATATGTGCACAACTGCTGTTTTGTTTTGTAACTTTTTTTGCACTTTTGGGTCACCCAGAAATGCTCAGGAGTAATCCTGGCTCTGTACTCAGGAATTACTCCTGATGGTGCCTGGGGACCATATGGGATACCAGGGATTTAAACCCAGGTTACAACCATATGGAAGGCAAATGACCTACCAGCTGGATATCACTCTGGCCCCCTCAACTGATGTTTATTTCCCAGAATATTTTATAGATTCTTCCACTCTGAGTGACAATCTTTCGAATAGAAGTTCTTGATTGAATCTTCCGCCAATACTTTGTATATGTTATTTCAATTTTTCTCTTTGCTTGAATTTTATAGAATCTGTTGTAGAAATACTAATAGTGCTTTTTACCCTTGCATGTTAAGTTTTCAGATCTTGCAGCTGTAAGGAGTCTGTATCTTTGGTACAAAGTTTCTCTCTGCAGTTGCCCGGGCTTTACTCTTTGGATTCTGTTTTTGTGCTCCACTTTGCTCTTCATGTTAGGGAAATTCTCACAATTATTTTCCAATTAGTGTTTTCCTCCTCTCTATTTTCCTTTCTTTCTGGAATTCCATGACTCTGAAGTTGTTCCTCTTGGAATTGTCACTAATAATATATTTTTCTCATAATCTTTTATTTCTTCTTTCTTGCTGAATGTGTTTGCTTTTTACGTTTTGCACCGCAATTTGCTTTGTTTACTTTATCCATTCCATATACTTCAAAAGTAATGTATAGACAGACCAGCCTATCACAGGGAGCGTGCGGTTCATCCAATACTTCTAAGGCTTACTGCACATTCTTAAGTTATATTGTTTCCCATTCAGATGATTTTCTTCATTTATTTCTTCAAACTTTCTTCAAGTGTATCGTTCTTCCTTGAGCATGTTTTCAGATCATTGTGCAATGACATGATTGCTCTCCTAAGGGCTTATTCAGGCGGATTTTGAGTTCTGATGTCACTGGTGTCCCACCCCCTCTCCACCTCACACGTGATTTTTGTCTTCCATGGGAAACTCTGTGTTCTTTCGTTTTCCATTGTCTTGGAATTTTACTGTCCTTGTATAGATTGGAAACTAGATGGAGTGTTGTTTATGTCCAGCTACTGTTCCTTGAGCCTGCACTGGCTGTATCTTCTGGTCCATACATTGAACTGCCAGCCCAGGTGGTAGAGGATCGCCAGGAAGGACATCAACCCACAAGCATTTCTTCTTCAGTGCCAAACCCTTCCCAAATAAAGAATTTTTTCTTCTAACCTGAAGTAGATCTTATGACAGAATTCTGTGGACAGAAATTAAAAACAGCAGCATCAGTATGAGACATTTCTAGTATTACAGGCGCAAGAGAGAAATAGAAATTGTTATTGCCAAAGAAAGACCATCATCTTTCTATAGCAACCTGTGATAATTCAGAGAGAAAAGAATCCTTATTCATGTACATAGATTTTAGCTTGAATCTTTCAACGAAGTTTCCATTCAGATAATCCCACTCCTTTTCCTTCTATCTGCATTTTTGTATATACTATAGTCTTTAGTTTTGTCTCAAGAAATATTGTCATATTAAACACTGTAATAGTAAATTGTATCAAATGCCTGAAATATTTATTTTTTCTTTTGGTGCCACACCCGATGATATTCAAGGGTAACTTCTGGCTCTGCACTCCAAGAATTACTCCTGATTGTGGCTCCAGTGGATTAAGTGGGATTATAGGAGAGGATTTAATAGGTTGACAATATGAAAATAGCCCAACCACTGTAATATCTCTCTTGCCACTCAAAAAGTATGAAATTGTAAAAAAATGATATAAATTAGAATGCTTAAAAATTCATTAGCAGGGTACATAGCAATCATAAGAAAGAAGACTGGAGATGGTACAGAAAGTAGGTTGCTTGCCTTGCATGTGGCCAACATTCAAACCTGATACCACCTAAGGTCCTCCTAGAAAGCTTGGCCAGGAGAGATCCTGAGTGCAGAGCCAGCATACACCCTGAGCACTGCCAAGTATGACCTAAAAGTGTTTCAGAAAATAATTATATCTGAGTTTAGTACAGAAACTATTTCACACTAAAAGTACTGAATAGCAATGAGCCTTCAGTGATCCCACTCTCCATTGCCCAGTGAGTAATGGAAAATTGTGACAGCTAAATCTATTTAGACTGGAAGCTACATGCAGATGTCCAATTTCACTAACATCTGTACTGTAGTAATTTAGAATAACTATTTTGTGTGTATTAAAGGAAACCCCTTTCAACTCATGTGCTAAAACTGTCATCTCTATTAGAGGTGGTTGATTAGAGGTCTGAAGGTAAAACCATTTTCACAGGATTAGTGCATGTTGCCTGAAGAGGCCACCTTAAGTGGCTCTGGGCCTTTGCAGCCTAAAATCATTGCGTGCCTGGGTCAGGTACTCATGCTAAAGAGATCCCTCATGTGCAAATCAAATAGAAGATTGGAAACAAGAGCAAATAAGATTTTAATATCATTTTTATATAATATATCATTGATTTTAATATCTTTTGGGATATCTTATAATTTTCATTATGATTCCAATGCTACCTAGTTTGGTCATCCTTCCTCTTATTCCCCAAGGGTCCCAGCATGGGACAAATTACAATTTATCAGAAAGAAGCAGCTATATTGAGATCCCCATTTAAGAATCAGCTCTGCTAACAGAGATCATAGAAGCGGGATCATGCACAGCAGAAGACCCTTTCAACAAACTGAGATAAGACACTAAAATTACCTGGGGCATAGTAGTATGGAAGGACCTTGTGGATTTTGGAAATAATCATTTAGTTTGCAGGGAGTTCCTAGTCTGAAATGTTAATGTTATTTCTCCCATGTTATAAATTCTGAGATGCTTTTGTTTCTTGGGTGTGATTCCTCTGTCAACCCTCTCTCCACAGTGTTTTGCGTTCAATTTGGGATAGAAGGGACTGAAGCCCTGTCAGTGCATGTATATAGACCTGGGCTAGAATTGGTTTTACTTAGAGATTTCTTGAGAACACAGTTTTTGACACAATCTGGCTCACAAAGGACCTGCCTTTTGCTTTTGGTGAGTTTGGAAGAAGAAAGCTGAGGTTTTGGAGAAGGATCCATTTGTTGGGTCCATTTTGGTGCATGATTCTTGATCGGACATCTGGAAAAGCCGAGCACATGGTCGGAGGTCTGGCCAGAGCTGGTCTGGGAGATCCTATCATCTTGGATTGTAGTGTAGAGTTTAATTATTGGTGATAAGTAAAGCCTTTTGGAACTGTGCTGAATTTGTGGTTTCGAATAACTGTCGTTTGGCCCTTAGGGTAAAAGAGAGTCAGTCCCTGACCCTAACTGATCCCTGACAAGTGCCCTTATGTAAAGAGGATGCAAACATTTCTCTGCCTGCACGCAATGGAACTTCTTGAGGATATCATTAGGAAGAGAGCAGACCTCACCAAGGCATGCAGCGCACTTTTACTCTCTGATAAAGTTGGCACTTTATCTCTCTAAATATGTGAAATTAATGCCTATTGTTTAAGTCATCTGATCTCTGGACATTTACCCATAGTGACCAAACACATAAAGAAGAAAAATTGCAATATTACGGTATCTTTAACCTTGAATATATGAATACATTCCCGGAATTTATTCCTGTGGAAAGACAAGTCAGGTTCTAAAGTTTTAGAATTTGGGATGTAATATTTCCAACCACCCTGCACACAGAGTGGCTTCTTTCTCCACATCGTGCATGTCAACTACACTGCACACAGTGTAGCTTCATCTCCACGTGGAACATATTAAACTCAGTTCTATCCTGGAGTACATCTGGCACCCTAGACACAGCCTGGTATAATCTGTAAGCACAGATGCAGGAGTAAATCTTTGAGAGCTTGTTTGGAGATTTTAGCAGGGGAGTACAGCTATCATAAACTTTATGGAAAAGGTCCAACTCAGTTAATGCAAGGCCATTTCCTTGGACCAAGCCCCATGGAATTCATAAGGGAGCCCTGGAGCATTAAGAGCAGAAGGGGACACCTGCCTTATTAGCCACCGAATCAGTCAAGATCATTTCTGATATCCTTGAAGTGAACATCTGTCCATGATAGATTTCCCTCCCGCATCATCTTTAAGAATAAGGCGTGAGCACTAAGGTGCAGCCCAAACTCAGTACCCTCACTTAATAAAGAAGAATAGAATACGGGAAGCAATACAATCATGTCATGGTATCCATTTATTATTAATTAAATCAAGAGTAGTGATAAAGTAAAATTAAAAATTATTTCTTTAGAAGTCTATCATTTTGTATACTGAATATTTTCTTCTCTTCTCATGGAATCTTCTATTGGGAATTCTTATCACCTTTTGTCTGCCTTAGTAGAAAAAATCCTCTCATGTTTGGAGCCATGAGGAGTTCTCTCATATATTTTACATTTCAAGACTCTAGTAGAATTCTCAAAAGCATTTGTATATGTGTGTATTATATTTTTTAATTTATCTAGTTCTTAGAGCCATGCACCACTACATGCCTGGAGGTTTAACTAGCTTTACATGTTCACATAATTCTACGATCTGCAGGTGCATTGTACTCACACATTTCTTTCATGTGTGCAAGCTTTCATTGTCTATGCACAATACTTGTACAGAATTTCTACCCAGCAGCCTGGGATATGGCGCAGGTTGTAGAGCACAGGCTTATATATAAGACTCCAGTTGGACTATTTCTATTTGACACCGCATTGTATTCCTTTGACAAGGCAGATATAGTCCTGGTGGCATGAGGTGATGCTGGAGTGTAGACAAAACCATGACCAAGTCAGGCAGTTAACAATGTTAATAAAGTTGCTTCTTATTTAAATTTTAAGAGAAATAACTTCAACAATTTTTATTTTAAATAAGTTCACAGTACCTTTGTATTGTGGAATTTATTTTAAAGGGCACTTTAACATCATTTTAATTTTATTTGAAATATAAAAATGACTACTGATTTTTTATTAGATAATTTTTTCACCATGTTAAAAATATTTGAGACAGGAGGTACTCAGGTCTAAATCATCTGTCTGCATTTTTGAGGAACAATTCAAACCAACCCCTCAAGCTGTTCTTAATGTGGTTTCTACTATAATAATAAAAAAAAGTAAGTGAAATATTTGAATGAGCTTCCAGCAGGGTTTTATGGTGGAAGCTACAAGATTATCTCTCCAGCACGGCAGAGCCTGGCAAGCTTCGTGCCGTATTTGACATACCAAATACCAGTAAAAATTATAGACCTCATTCCCGCGACTTGATGGAATGGTTTAAAGGCCTCTTTATGTTCCTGGAGCATGTAAGAATGTCCTTGAGAGCTATCTCGGTATTACTTGGGACATATTGAGATGTTACGTGCACCCAGCTCGAGTAATGCGACCAGTCTGAGGAAATCATGTGATGTGATCTAGTTCTTTTCACACCATCAAGAGGATACAGGATATAAGATAGGGTAATATGTAACTGACCCAGTGGCTAAAGAAAATTAATTTATTTTTGTCAGTCTTCCAAGTTCTTCACCTATTAATAATTTCATTATTCTCTTTTAGATAAAAAAAATTTCACAGCCTTTCCCCATGTGCCTTCCCCATGGGTTACAAGCAGCAAGAACCAATGCACTTCCACTTTCAACTTTTTGAGTAAAGGGATAATTTAATGTTTATTTATCAAGAAGTGCAAAACTGAAAGATAGTATAAGTTAAGTGTTTGCTTTGCACATGTATCCATATACTCTATATATAAATTACTAGAACTCTCCTTAAGTCTCAGGCACCATCCAGGGAGAATTTCTGTGCTTTGGGGGCAGTGCCGATAATGGCACCCAACCAATAATAATAATAATAATAATAAACCAATAATAATAATAATAATAATAGGCAAATCCTACAACACACTGAAAGAATTACCAGCATATCTTGAATTTCCCGCAATCTGGAGAAATAGGTAGAATCAAGACAATTGTGATACATCATGTTCTCCCTTAGATTGGAGCCATGAACTACCGGGATTGCTTCAACCTTTACCAATTGGCACAAAGGGTGATCTTTGGACCAGGGTTAGAATAAACATGATGCTAAGACTTCAGTCTTGGGAACCACCAGTCTTAGAGGAGACCCCCCCATATTCACACTCATGGGTTTTATTAGTAAGCGCCACCGAGATTCTGATACAAGGTCTAGAAAATAACCTTTTTTTCTGTTTACATGGATGGGAAGAAGAGCAAACACTGAAAAGAAAACAAGAACAATCACACCATTACTCATCATTGGACACATCAATAAACAAAATGCACATTAATGAAACAAGAGTCCTACATGATATTTGAGTAGCTGTCTAATAGACATATTCTGTGCTCTCTTCGTTTCCAAGAAAATTGAATATATGTATTCTTCCTTGCTCCGCTGATTAGGCCATTCTCAGGATGAGTCATAGCTGAACATGAGCTTGAACATTCATAAAAATCATAAAAATATAAATCATACCAAGTATCTTCTCAGACCACAAAGCCACAAAAATAGAAACTGACCTTACAAAGTGCGCATTTAGTCTTTAGAAAGTGGTACTAAGTCTTTATAAATACCCTAGAAGACTAGATGCATAGGCAATAAACAGATTACTGAATAATAATTGGATCAAGAAGAAATAAAAAATGGAAAGATACCTCTCCAAAACAAATGAGAATGATGATACCAACTATCAAATTTATGTCAGCATTACATAATGCTGTGAGTGGCCAGGCAACAATGACGGTAGTGGAGCGAATTTATTTGCTGCCCATGCACACCAGGGAGAAAGAAGGGTTCAAATCAATGATTATAGGTAAAGGGAGTGGCTGCTAAAGAAGAAACTAGTAAAGAGCAACAAATGAATCCAAAAGCAAATCACTCCGATCACTTGACATCCTGTTATTTGTTGATTTAGCAGATGTCAGCAATGTTTCCATTTGTCCCTGTCACGTACCAAGGTAGACCAATGGCATCTGCTTACTCCAGGAATATGAAGAGCCTCAAATTGTTTGTTCAGAGTCTTGATAGAAAGGAACTCTGACCATCTTGTAGGTGGGGAGACTGTTGGAGGACAGATTTTAGCTATTCTGGGAGTTTTGTTGTTTTGCCACTCCCAGCTTAATCGTATGTAAGCCAAGGTTCATTCTAATGAGACCTCTCTTCTATGTAAACACTGCTAGAGGGGTGTGGCACTTACAGAAGTCACCTTGATTGAATAACTTCTGGACTTATACATCTACTAAGACTTCTATGTTTTCTAGATTGGGCACAGCTCCTCTTATACCCACTGCACCAACGTGGGACAGTTAGAATTTACCAGGGAGACTACACCCTGGCTACCTGAGACCATAGGAAGACTATAGGAAGGATCATACCAGTTTGCTCTAAGCAGGCGAGAGTGACCCTTTCAGTACATGAACAAGATACTCAGAATCACCCTGGTGCGAATAATAATAAGAAGGACCTTGTGGGTACCATCTAGATTACATGAAGCTCATGAAGTTTAAGATTTATTACTTTTTTTGCCCCCCTCTCTCCAGTGTTTTGCATAAGAGATATCTCCTTAGTCCTTGGCATAACCTTGTTTATACCCGCAATAAGGTGTGGCACTACACTCTGTTTAGAGTTCTTTGTTGACATGCCCCTCCGATTGGATTACTTTGGGTGTATATAAGGGGGCTGACTTGAGCCAGCTTCACCTTGCCTTTTTGGTTCCCTCAGCCTTCCAGCTTTTGGCTCACTCAGCCTGGGGCTTTTGGCTTTTGGCTTTTGGCCTTTTTGCTCTCTCTTCTGGGTAGGACTCAGCTCAGGTGAGATCCTCTCTTTCTTTGGTGGGAGACTTAGGCTTTTTTGTATGGTCTAAGTTTTGACCAGAGCTAAAGTTTGTTCATTATATTGGAGTGCTGTGTGAGAGCCTCTTCGTATTAAAAAGCCATTTTTGGAACTTCACCGACTGAGTCTTCATCTGTTCTCAGCGTCCTCGAGGTGAAGATAACCTCTGTCCTGACACTGTCGGGGACCGGTGGTGTTCCCCGACAGGAGACCAGGTGATCTTTTGACTCTGTATGGGATCCAGTTGGTAACGGCATAGTTCAGCAGTCATCTCAAGTAGTATTACATGTCTGAATCAAAGCAAATAGAAGGAAGAATATAATAAAAAATAGAGGCAGAAATCAATGACACAGAAAATGAGAAAGAATACAAAATGTCAACAAAACCAGTTGTTTCTTTGAAAAGAGTAAGGTTAACAAACCCCTAGCTAGACTGACCAAAGAAGAGAAAAATCAGTAATAAATAATATCATAAATGACATTGGAGAAATCAACAGATACCACATAAATTGAAGTCTTAAGAGTTAAAGTCGTAAGAAATTAAAGTCCTTAACAACTCTGTCACCAAGCTTGATAACAACAGAAATGGATGAATTCTCAAAACCATAAAACTCCCAAGACTGAACAAAGAAACAGAAAAACATGATAGAGCAATCTCGAGTAAAGAAATTAAAACTAATTAAAAATCTCTTCCCAAGAGCAAAGTCCCAGGTCAGATGGATTCATAAAGTAGGTTCCAACAAAAATTCAAAGATTTAATTGTACTCTTCAGGCTCTTCAAAATATTGAAACAGTAATCCTTCCTAACAGTTTCTATGACACTAATCACACTATATTTTGAGAAAAAGACAGAGACATTAATGAAAAGAAAATTACAGACAAATATTGCTGATGAACATTGCTTCGAATCCTCAGCAAAATCCTAGCAAATGAGGATCTGGCAATATATCAAAAAGATTATGCACTTAAAGTGGGCTCATCCCAGAATTAGTCCAGGATGGCTCAATGTTACAGGTCAAATACTGTGAGCCATTTTCAACAAAAGAAAGACATATGGTCATATTAATCTGTCGAGGCGCCCGCCCGGGGGTCCCGACGGTGCCGGAAGCGAGTTCCCTTCTACCTCCGAAGCAGGCGAGGAATGGATGAACACTCAGGAATCCGATGCAGTTTTAAAAGGCTTTACTTATCACAGGTTCAGGCATACAAATCAGCCAAAAAGGAAAAACCCGATGCTTAGGATTCCAGGCTAGAACCCCAGCCACGTGTAGGCCAAGATGGCGACCACCACGTGTAAAACTTCCAAAGGGAATAAGCCGCTCACAAGGCGAGATCCCCAGGGAAGAAGACCGGGAGGCGGGAACCAGCTAGTTTATGCCCCCACAGCTCAGACCTTCCTCCCATTGTTATGGAAAGCAGGGAGGGTCCAATGCCCTCAGGTAATCCCTCCCTGCATCTCACCTAAGGCCTTTACTGTGCTAATGTTTGAGCCAGGAAGGCCTTTGGAATGTAGAGAAGGGGTTTCTGAGATGGCATGTCACTGTACCAAAGACCAACACCAATGCCAGTTAAATATTTCTCCAAGCCTTCACAAGTCTCCTCTCTACTTCATTGTAGTTTTATATTTTATCAGGGAGCCATGCTTGTTTGTTTGGGAAGCAAACAGCATTTCTCTCTGGTCTAATTATAGGTGTCCTTGCGTGGCCAGGCTAATATGCTGGTAAGATCTAGCTAGTCCACGATGATTGTGATAGCATGGGAGAATATTTATACCAGCTAGTACAGCATACATGGTCGGATAAACTGCCACATTTAGACTACCCCCCTTATCTACGGAGTGATTTTCGGGGAGGCAATCCAGAGCAGATGCAGCGGCCCTTAGGAGTCCTGCAACATTAAATCCACCAAAAAGGGTTTTTTTTTTGCTTTTTGGTCACACCTGCAACGCCAGGGGTTGCACCTAGCTCTGCACTCAGGAATTACTCTGGCGGTGCTTTCGGGGGATCATATGGGATGCTGGGGATCGTAAACCGGGCCGACTGGCCCGGCCACAGGCAAGGCAACGCTCTACCCATGGGCTATCACTCCAGGCCCCTCAAAGAAGTTGGTTTTTGACAAGATTCAGTTCCTTTTCATAATAAGAATCCCTTCCAAAAGGAATGAAGAACCAGTCCTCAAAGTTAATAATGGATCATTTACAACTATGCACACAGTATCAGAGTCAGTGGTGAAAGATTGAAACCTTTTTTCCAGAGATCGGGCAAAAGCAAAGATACTCACTTGTTGGGGAATACCGCTGGGGTCCCCACAACAGTGTCAAGGGTCCCCGACAGTGTCAGGACAGAGGTTGTCTTCTACCTCCGAGGACGCTGGGAGAACAGATGAAAACTAACGAGTCCGGTGCAATTCCAAAAATGGCTTTTAATAGTACAAAATCTCTTCCACAGCACTCCAATATAATGAACAAACTTTAGCTCTGGTCAGAACTTAGACCATACAAAGAGCCTAAGTCTCCCACCAAAGAGAGAGGGTCTCACCGAGCTGAGTCCTACCCGAGAAGAAGGAGCAAAAGGCCAAAGAACAAAAGGCCAAAAGCCAAAAGCCAAAATCCACAGGAGCCAAAAGCTGAAGGCTCGAGGAACCAAAAAGGCAAAAGGTGAAGGGGCCTCAAGTCAGCCCCTTATACACCAAAGTAATCCAACTCCAGTCTGGGGCGGGGTGGGGAGGGCATGTCAACAAAGAACTCTAAACAGAGTGTAGTGCCACACCTTATTGCAGGTATAAACAAAGGTTATGCCAGGACTAAGGAGATTATCTCTTATGTAAAACACTGTGAGAGAGAGAGGGCTGATATAAAGCAATACATCTTAACTTCATGAGCTTCATGTAATCTAGATGGTACCCACAAGGTCCTTCTTATTATTATCTGCACCAGGGTGATTCTGAGTATCTTGTTCTCTCGTGTACTGAAAGGGTCACTCTCGCCTGCTTAGAGCAAACTAGTATGATCCTTCCTATAGTCTTCCTATAGTCTCAGCGTAGCCAGGGTGGTAGTCTCCTGGTAAATTCTAACTGTCCCACGTTGGGTGCAGTGGGTATAAAGAGGAGCTGTGCCCAATCTAGAAAACATAGAAGTCTTAGTAGATGTATAAGTCCAGAAGTTATTCAATCAGGTGACTTCTGTAACTGCCACACCCTCTAGCAGTGTTTACATAGAGGAGAGGTCTCATTAGAATGAACCTTGACTTAAGTAGATTAAGCTGGGAGTGGGCAAAACAACAAAACTCCCAGAATAGCTAAACCTATCCTCCAACACTCACTGTCACCACTCTTGTTCAACAGAGTTTTGGAAGTCTTTGTCAAAATGAAATTAGACAAAGAAAAGATGTGAAAGGAACCAAAGTTGGAAACAAAAAATAAGTCAAATCATCACTATTTGGAGATAATGAAATACTATACAATGAATACCCAAAGACTCCACAAAAAATAAAGGCTCCCTGAAATGATAATCATACACTTTAAG
>JAJIBD010031713.1:0-33045 GCA_021461705.1 Cryptotis parvus
ACAAAATAAATGGACCACTCTTTTAGTTTTTCTGCCTCTAGCTTCTACCCCTGAGAAAAAGAAGATACCTTTTATCAAAGTACAACAAAATAAATGCATACATTTATAAGCTGATTTTAAGAATACCTCTATTCACTGAAACTACCAATATTCAGAAACAAAATGAAGTCTAAGCTTATATACTAAAAAAAATCAGTGATTTTTTCTCATAATATCCAACTGAAAATGTAAATGAGCCCAATTTCTACAACTTCAAACAGCAATACTTTAGATTAACTCTTTTGGAGTCTAGAAAATCTAATTTCTTTCTAAAGGTTTACTCATCTTTTATCAAAAAGATGTTCCTAGACAAAGAGTCATACACTAACCCCCTTGCACAAACAAGTGTGGTCGTAGGTTTTGCCAAACATTCCTGGCCAATTCCACTTCTTAGTGCATGCTTGGATTATATGTTTTTGGCTTCCCTTATATTTGCGTGGAATCAATGAGTTGTATGCAGAAATAAAGTGGATTGCTGCCAGACAGGAGCATTTAGTTACTAAAGTGAGACTCTCCAGAGCTTTAAAAATTCTGGCACAGTGGCTGGCAACCCTGAAGGTGGCAGGTGCTCCAACAGTCCCGACTCTGGAAATACACTGGCAAGGGAGACAGCCAGCCGTCAACAGTGGGCACACCAAAAACATGATTTTGTAGGCTAATTTAGCAAATATTTAATTTAGCTTAAGTATAATTATGCTTACAACAACACATTGATTATCTCATGTCCCTGGATCATCTATTCTGCCTCATATAGCTGATTCTCTGCCTAGTCAGCAGACTGCAAACCAAAAATTTGCAATAGAAACCTTTGCTTAACTGGGAAAAGAATGTACTTCAGCACCTTCAGATTTCTTAGTAGAATTTAGTTCTTCACCACTCTATGACTGAAGGATTTGGCTTTTGTCTGTAATGCCTGCTAGCCATCATCTGATCTAAAAGGTAGCTGAGTTCAATTCCTTGATACTTCCCAATCACTCCATAGGCAATTCTGAAGCAACTTCTAAGTTTGTTTTAAGGGCAGCTAGAAGAGACCTGAGCAAGGGGAGTATGAAGATCTGGTGCCCTCACCTATACTATTATCATAAAATGATGGAGCACATCCTAACTACCTTTTACTATATTACTTATTCCATCAATATAATTGATAGCTCTCACCTTTGTAATATATATATCTCATCATAACCTTTACAAACCATCACTTTTATCATGGTCATCCTACCTACATTTATTTGAAGCTGTATAGGGTGTGAGCCATGGGGACAGTGGTCATCCTAAGATTTCCATTGCAAGAAGAAAGGGTCAGAAGTGTAAGACATAGAAAAAACGTGTACACTGTAAGCCTTCCAAATAGTACATGTATAGGGATTCTATAAAAAGGATAAATATGTTTTAAGGATAAAAAGAATATGTTTGAATGATAAACTCTATAAATTTTTTAAATTTCTACAATCACATTTTTAATTTCCATGGTCCTTCTTAAATATATATTTCTCTCTTTCCTTTCTTAGAATCTTGTATGTATTACAGCAGAAACATTGTATCTTTTTGTCTTGAGAGTATTTTGTTGTTGTTTCGCTTTTGGAACCAAACCCAGGAGTACCTAGGATCACCCCTGGAGGGGCTCAAGGGACCAGATGGACTATGAAGATCAAACCCAGGATTGCTTACTGCATAAGCACCCTACCTGCTATTCTATTTCTAGCCTTATCTCTTAGAATATGGAATACAACTGTATTTTTTTTAATTTATTTTTTGTTTTTATTATACCACTGTGAGACATACAATTACTAAGGTGTTCATAATTGGTTCTTGGTAATACAGTATTCCAGCACCCATCCCTCTCCACCAGTGCCCCATTTTTCACCACCAATGTACCCCCCCCTTCCCCATTACCCCAGGCTGCCTCAATAGCAGGTAGCAGCGCTTCCTCCTCTTTTCTCTCTGACCCTCTTCTCAGCATATTTCTTTCCTCTTCCTTTTCACATTAAGGCCCTGCAGGATTTAGAGTTTATCACTTAAGTCTCTTTGTGTATATTCAATGGTGAGTTTTAATCTGCCAATACTACTTCCCATACCTAGTAAAAAACACTGGTATTTATTTATGTCCTATTCAATGAATGCAGTCATTCTATATCTGTCCTTTTCCTTCTGAATTATTTTCACTCAGCATGATAGCCCTCCATGTCCATCCCATTTGCAGGTAACCTCCATAATTTCATCTTTTCTGACAGCCGCATAGTATTCCATAGTGTAGATGAACCACAGTTTCTTTAGCCAGTCCTCTGTTCTCGGCATTTAGGTTGTTTCCCAGATTCTAGCTATAGTGAATAGCAGAGATGAATAAAGAAGTACAGATAGTGTTTCTGCTATGTGTTTTTCAGTCTCTCGGGTATATTCCCAGGAGTGCTATTGCTGGATCAAATGGGAGCTCAATATCTAGTTTTCGGAGGAATGCCCATATTGTTTTCCCAAAAAGGCTGGACCAGTCGGCACTCCCACCAACAGTGGATCAGAGTCCCTTTTCCCCACCTCCACGCCAGCACCAGTTGTTCTTGCTGTTTTGGATGTGCCAGTCTCTGTGGTGTGAGATGGTACCTCATTATTGTTTTGATTTGCATCTCCCTGATGATTAAAGATGAAGAGCACTTTTTCATATGCCTTTTGGCCATTTGAATTTCTTCTTTTGGAAGCCTTCCCTACTGGAAGGTTCTTAAAAAAAATATTAAAAGATCTATCTCACAGTGATATAATAAAATTTAAAAATATTGAAAATGTATAACATCAACTATAACAGGAAATGGCACAGATAAGAATAGAGAGCTAAAGGACAGATAGACATAACTGAGAGCATAATTGAGGGTGTGATATAAAAAATATAGACAAAAGACTGTTGTTGCTTGGACAACATGGCAGAAATTAGCAGTGGTAGTATGGAAAAGGCTAAGCTTTCAGAATAATTTTATAAGTTGAGGACCGAGAAAAACCAATGCTATCAAGCTCTTTTGGTATAAAAAATACTGAAAGCATAGTGGAAGATCTAGAAGAATTTACCAGAGGTAAAGAAATGAAACGCTTACTGCATATGTAATAGCTATAAATGTGCAGGTGACAGATTGCCATTCTGAAGAGTCCAGCTAGATAGATCTGCATCTATCCACAAATTATTTTTCTAAGATATTTATTTCAGTGCCTGAGCTAATATGCTAAAGGCTAAAGGTAGAGTAGGAAAGATGAGAAAAGTATCACTTTGTATCACTGTATCACTGTCTTCCCGCTCATCATCGATTTGCTCGAGCGGGTACCAGTAACATCTCCATATGACCTGTCTCATGCTAGTAGAGCCCAAGGGAACCTCTTGCTCCAGGAACATAAAGAGCCTCAAACCATTCCATCAGTTCATGGGAATTGAGGCCTATAATTGTTACTGGTATCTGGCATATCAAATACAACACAGGTAGCTTGCCGGCTCTGCCGCAAGGGTAGCATACCCTGTAGTCATCTCTATATCCAGCATTTAGATAAACCCTTGGTATGGGAATAATGGTAAACCCTTGGTGTTGGATTACAGAATTCAGATTACCAAACAGTGGGGAGAAGATTGGGAAAGAGAAGAGGTGGACTAGAGTGACACAGAGGATACTAGTGACTGGTTTGGAGCATGTTAGTGGTGGGGAGGGTGCAGTCATTTTGACATCAATACTACAAACAACACTATTGCAATCATGTTGCCTAAATTCATTACCTAAAATTATTTCTACATAATTTAATAGACTCATAACTGAAAAAAATATAGGTGGTTTAGCATCTATAAAACCCCCTTTATGGACTAACCCCTGCTTATTCAATTTCTCATACCTTATACAACAGCTATTAGTAATCTATGTTCTCTGAAAAAATTCTATGCCTCTTAATGACTTCATACATAATCTCAAAGTTCAGGGGAAAGAGCAGGTGTATAAGACCTATTTAGGCACTCTTGGTACGGACATCAATGTGTATTGGGTCAGGAGATCTAAGAGGAAGCTGTCCATGATGTTCTGGACCTTAAAAAAGTATCAGCAGCTACATTCCCAAGTTAGCAACAAAACAATAAGTAAAGGAGAGTTTTACAGGTAAAAAAATCCATAAATATGCAAAGAACTAGAGAGCAAAAGAACTTCTGACCAATTGCAAAACCTGGCATCATGTGAGCAGAGATCTTCTATAGTTCCATTATGGAGGCACGAGGATCTCAGGAATCTCATTAATCTTCAGGGACTAACTTTGTCTAATGGAATAAAAGCCAACCCCATATTTAAAAATAATGAAACTAGGGGCCGGAGCGATAGCCGAGCTGGTAAGGCGTTTGCCTTGCAGCGCCGGCCTGTGCCGCCTGGGTTCGATCCTCGGCATCCCACATGGTCCCCCCGAGCACCGCCAGGAGTAATTCCTGAGTGCAGAGCCAGGAGTAGCCCCTGAGCATTGCCGGGTGTGACCCAAAAAGCAAAATAATAATAATAACAATAATAATAATAATAATAATAATAATGAAAACTAGAGTCCGAGAGACAAGTGCCGCATGTAGAGTGCTTGCTTTGCACATGGCTGACTCCAGTTCTATTCCCATGCCCTGCCTGAGTGCAGAGCCAGGAGAAAAGCACTAACTATCACCCCCAAAATAAAATCAGACTAATGCTGAAAGACAAACTAATAAATAAATTTTTAAAAAGCTCCCCTGAACTAGAATCACTCAGTATCTCCTTCCCACTTAAGCAGCCTGGCAAAAGAAAAGGAATATTAGAAGTAGATATTATACTTTTGGTAGTAGATATTCTATATTTTTAATATTCTCTCTTTAAATACCTGTAATGCAATAAAATGTGCAATATGCACACAGAAGAGAGAAATGGGATTGAGAGGAAGAACTTTGAATGGAATACTCAGATGACAGTTTGTTGGAATTATCAGATTAAGACTTCAAGAAATAATGGTGCAAATTCTAAAGAAGCTCATAGGAAGGATGAAAACAAGCATTAAATGATGAGAAATTTGAGAATGGGCACAGAAATTATGAGATATAGCAAAACAGGGATAGTGGAACAAACCTGTATACTGTGATGTGTGTGTGGTACTTGGCATTTGTGTGTTTCCTTGTTTGTTTTAGTTTGTGTACCACAACCAGCTGTGCTCTTGCTTACTCCTGACAGTTTAGAGTTTCTTCTTGAGGCTTCGGGACCTTCTGTAGTGCTGGGGATAGAACCAAGGTAAACCACTTGCAGGTAATTGCATTAACCCCTGTACAGTCTGGCTCATAAATTTTTAAGTTTTTTTTGTTGGGCCATGTACCATGTTGCTCAGAGTTTACTCCTGGCTCTGTACTCAGGGTTTACTCCTAGCTCTGTACTCAGGGTTTACTCCTAGCTCTGTGTCAGAGATTACTCTGTGGTGGTCAGGGCCAAATGCAGTGCCCAGAGACCATATGCTGTACCAAGGACTAAATCAGGGATCAGCTGTATGCAAACCTCTTAAGGCCCTTACTGTCTCTCCAGTGCTTGGCCCTTTGATTTACATGTAAAAATTCACGTGAAGAATGTGCTGAAACTTGAAAGGAGGAAAGAGAGGGGAAGGAATACTAATGTTTGTACATGCCACAAAGAAAGTAGTTCCCTAAATATGTTTGCACCCCATAGGAAGAGAACAGAAAATATCTGAAGATCATTTATGCAGTTTGTAAATAACACATAGCATCTTCTGATAACTCTCAGCCAAAGTGTTGAAGAGAATACGGAATTCTGCGATCTTGCAGAATATGTGGGGGTAAAAAGAAAATGAAGCCTGGATTACTACAGTCAATATTATTCCATCTGTAAAATAGGCTGTTAGGGGCTGTGTAAACTCAGACTGTAATAAATTATAACCAATGTATTTTCTTTCTCCAGGACTTTCATAATGGGGAACAGAGCCTTTTGTCCTTCCTGTGAGGAAAGTTCTTAAGCTATGTAGCATGGTTTTTTATGAATCTAAAAGTACTTACCTTGTTTTAAAATATGTCTTACTGATTTCATGTCATGGGCTACTGATGGCTATGTCTTTTTTTAGGAAAAAATCAAAATCTTTCCTCTTATTTGGAATTCTTTTTCTTTACAGAGCAGAGTTTCTTGGGGTCGTGGGTCAGGAGAGTGGGGTGGTGGGGGGGATATCTTAGGTGCCCTGCATTAGTCTAGACATTTATTTTTCTCAACTCACCTCTCTTTTATTTCTGGTGAAACTTGACTATACTTAATAGGCCTTTCTATTTTAATTAATTGCTTATTAACCCGGATCTCAATTCTCACTAGGTTGATTACAATCACAGGCTTTAATTTTATCATCCTTCAGTTCATCTTTCAGCATATTCATTTGAACAAATGAACAACTCTGTGGAAAATGTTTAACTCTCTTTAAGAAACGGTTATATTCTTCTTGAGCAGAGGCTCACTTAAAAGTCACTTGCTTGAAAAGTGACACCGGTGACAAACTGCACAAAGTTCAATGTAAAAAATAATATAGCTAATGCCTTCTTCCCACTGCTGTGCAAAGGAACCTGAGATAAGCTTTCAGGCCACAAAATGTTGTCATGTTTGGTTGTGTTTACAAACAATATTTGAAGCAATAAGATAAAATATAAAGATAAAATGCATTACTGTAGCTACCAAATACTTGGTTATATACAGAAACTTGGTTTAAAAGAACTAAAAGTTTAGTATGGTTCAAATGAGAAGTTTACTATAAAGTCAAGGGAGAGTGCTTCTCAATATTTCATGCAATTACCTGTAAGTATCAGGGGTATCAGTAGCTAAGTTCATGGGAGAGACAAAGAGAAAAAGTTGGGAAAGAGAAAAGAGGCATTAATGACAGCTGCCACATCTCACAACAGGATTGTCTTAATTATGAGACAACAAATGCCAGATAAAAATCTGACCTTGTACACACATCTGAAACAACAAGAACAACCGGTGCTGGAGTGGATGTGGAGAAAAGGGAACTCTCATCCACTGTTGGTGGGAGTGCCAACTGGTCCAGCCCTTTTGGAAACAATATGGGCATTCCTCCAAAAAACTAGATATTGAGCTCCCATTTGATCCAGCAATAGCACTCCTGGGAATATATCCAAGAGACTGAAAAACACATAGCAGAAACACTATCTGTACTTCTTTATTCATCTCCGAGCTATGCACTATAGCTAGAATCTGAAACAACCTAAATGCCCGAGAACAGAGGACTGGCTAAAGAAACTGGTTCATCTGCACTATGGAATACTATGCAGCTGTCAGAAAAGATGAAATTATGAAATTTACCTGCAAATGGATGGACATGGAGACTATCATGCTGAGTGAAATTAGTCAGAAGGAAAAGGACAGATATAGAATGACTGCAATCATTAATAGGACATAAATAGATACCAGTGTTTTACTAAGTGTGGGAAATGGTAATGGCAGATTAAAACTCACCATTGAATATACACAGAGAGACTTAAGTGATAAACTCTAAATATCTGCAGGGATAGCCACAATGTGTAAAAGAAGAGGGAGAGAGATGCAGAGACAGAAAGAGACAGAGAGAGAAAGTGAGGAAATGGGGGGGTACCTGCTATTGAGGCAGCCTGGGGTGGGGTACATTGGTGGTGGAAATGGGGGCACTGGTGGAGGGATGGGTGCTGGAATACTGTATTACTGAGAACCAATTATGAACACCTTTGTAATTGTATGTCTCACAGTGGTATAATAAAAATTTTTTTAAAAAAGTGATCTGGCACTCTACACCCTCAAAAAAAAAAATCTGACCTTGTAGACACATTAACGGTTGATTACTTAGTTCAAAAGGATTCACCGAAGGGCACTTTTAAATTGTAGCCACTGGAAAATATGAAGCACTGGCTACTTTCATTGCTAATAGAAAGATGTATTAGTCTCCTCTACCCTCTAGCTGAGCTGTGGGTTTTATAAAAATGATCTAGATCTGCCTCACAGGAGAGCTTTTTTTTTTAATTCTTAACCTGTTTACAAAAGGAAGTTCTATGCAGAAACATTTACTGCTCTTGATTTTATGCAGATCTCTATCAAGTTTATCTGAGAAACTTTGACATTGAAGTTGTAAAAGATGCTGTTTTTCTCTAATTATTTCTGGGAGTGTGGCCTGAGAAGTGGTTCCCCCCACACCCCCAAATAAGGTAATGCCTTAGGCCAGAAAGGCTCAAGGTCTCCTGCTCTTATTTGCATTCTGATTTTTCTTTGCAGTTAAAGGTAACTCAGAAGCAGAAACACAAAGAATAGAGTGAATAATGGTTCATTTGTTTATGTGCATTGTTTAAAACCCTTTTTAAATTGTGCACTTCAGTGATGAATTTTTAACTTCCTTTCCATTAGTTAAAAGAGATTCAAATGGTTCATATGACCATAAGGTCATATTATATTTAGCATGGAAAAGTTAAAAAATAAACCAATACCCTTGTTCTAGTGTGAAAACTTTCAGAGATTTGAAATAAAATGTACTAGTAAAATCATTTCTCCTTTTGTCACACTGATTAAAATATAATTATTAGCTATTTAAAATCCTTTTACTACTTTTTCTGACTTTTTAAAAAAGCATTTGTATTCAGAACTAATGGCTTATTGGTCTCCATTAAGAATTCAAAAGAGGTTTTCAAAATGAAAAGGTTTTGTGCTATACACAGTCAAGAAAGTGAAAAGTAAAGCCAAAGATTCAGAGGAAATATTTACAGATTATATATCCAATAAGAAACATAGATTACTCTTCTATAAGAAAACGTCCTATAAAAATAGATTTAGATAGACATTTCTCCAAATAAATACATAAATAGCAATAAGTACATGAAAAATATGTCATTATTATAAGTCATCAAAGAAATACAAATCAAAGCCACAATGAGATAAATTTTCAACCCTGGAATGATTATACTACAAAAGATGGACAGGAACCAATGATGGCAAGAGCGTGCTGAAACTGGATGAATACATGGCTGGTTGGAGCATAATCTGAGGCAGCTAATTTTGCCAAAACAGTTTGTCCACTTCTTAAGTAATCATAATTCAGCAATTCTTTTATTACTGTCTAACCCCAAAAATTGAAAATATAGACATACACAGATTTTACATGAATGTCTATGGTAGCATCAATAACAATATACCAAAAAAGTTGAAATAACACAAATATCTGACATCTGATGATGAATAGACAAAATAAATAAGTGTATGCAAACAGTGCATTATTTATTATTTATCAGTTAAAACCAATAGCTTACTAAAATATGAATGAATGTCTTAGTATCAGAACTATGTTAGTAGAAGAGGTGGACATAAGAGAAAAACGATTTTATTCTAAGTACATGGAATGCCCCCTGCCCAAATGGCAAACCTGTTAAGTCTGAAATTAGACTAGTGGTAGAACATAGCTAAAAAATGGGAGCAAGTAAAAACAATTGGGAAACAAATTTCTTTTTAGACTGTGTCACTGTAATAAAATTCAACTACAGTGATAATGATACATCTCTATAAGTATATTAAAATTAATTTGATTAGATGTTAAGATAGGTGAATTTTATGGATTATATACTATATCCCAGTAAAAAATGACAAGAAAAAAGATTTTGTAGGGAGATTATAATTTTGTAAGAGATAATATAATTTTGTAGGAGATTATATTCACTAAATAGTATTCTTTATTCAGGAATGTCTCACTTTATGAAACGGGTTTATTATGATATAGACTCAGACATTACACCCAGAAAAAAAACACTTCATGTGAGTTATCTGGAATTCTGATTAGAGGAAACTAAAGCAGATGTGGTAGAATTGTGGTGGTAGGACACAGACTAGGATACATGTATGATTATTTGATGATGATTATCAGGATCCAGGAAGGTGACCAAGAGGATGAGCTAACTCCAACTTTGAATTTTACAATTTTCTTCTAGGGAGCAAGATAAGCTAAGCTTAACTCATAGTGAACATAGTTCCTTGGGGTTAATTAGAAGATCATCAAAATTAGAAGAGAGATTAAAATGAAAATCTAACATGAATAAAAATGGGCTCAATTTTAAGATCCTTAATTCCATTCTTCCTATATGATCTTGGTGAAAACCTTATGAAATGGCTTCCAAACAAAACTATTAAAAGCCCCTATTTCTGCATATTTTTCCCAGAGGAGTAAGATGACTCAGTGATAAACATAACTGCTAAATGCTGCCATGCTACATTATCAGCTTTGTACCCCTATATCTGTCCCCCACCCTCTGGTGGGGTAAGCAACGAAATGCAAAAATAGGTTTTAAGGACCCTCAAGTCTCTGTCCAAACTTAATTAAAATGTAGAAGTTCAAGTTTCAACATGACTGTTTGATGGAAAAGTTGCCCCAGAAAACATCAAAACATTATAAAACCAAAATGTACCTTAGTTACCTGCTCCCCTCCCCACTCTATTTTTTAAGGATATATTCTGCATGATGGAAGCTAAAAGGTGGCAGCTATGCAAAGTAGTGGACCCTAAATCACAGTAAAAAATAAGAGGAGGAGGCTCTGATTGCTCACAGTACAGGAGTGAATAATACGCTCCAACCACAAATCAAGGGAACTGAAAAAAAAAAAAGGCCCAATCAAGGCAGTAATGGCCTCCACTTCACAATCAGACAAGTGCTTCTTACTTGGAAATCCTACCATTTATAGCTGATTGCTAACCCTGGCCTCACTTCTAATCTAAAGGGGCGGCAATAATTTGGAAAAGGAATTATAACAACTTCCCAACAATTTAGCAAATTGTTATTATTTCAGGGGAGGGAGGAGGGTGGAAAGGAGTTGCTTTTGTAACCTGGTTTTCTTGTAGGCCACCATTTTCATGACATCAAATCCCATTGCTGCCATGCTAATGGAACATGTATGTATTGGAAATTTGTTTTTTACCTGGTGATTCTTTATACCAAGTCACACATTACATATTGTCAAGGTTATTGGGTACCCAAAGAAAAGGGAAGGGGAGCTCTTGAATTTGTACACATTTGTCTACGGTAACCCTCAAAAATGTTTGAGTAAATTTTACAAGTATCACCCTTTGGGGAGGGACTTCAACTTTTTGGGAGAATTTTACTTTAAAAAATAACACTGTTGTGGCAGGACGGTCACCCTGGTAGTGGGACTGGTATTAAAAGCCCTATTAACTATATTATGAACAACCTTGTAAACCATGGTATTTAAATTAAAGTATTTTATTCTTAAAAAGTAAAAAAATGATACTGTTAAATGTTCCACCAGGGTTTTCTTTAATTGTTGGATTTCTGTGGATTTGACTCAGATAAGGTTTCTGTCACCCCTGATATTTAGTAAGATGTAGTAATATTCTACATTCTTATTCTTGAACTGCTGCATTAGAATGAAAAGATATCGAGATTTATACTCAAATATTTCATAAACAAGTAAGATACTTTCTTATATGGTGCTATTTTTAGAAATTAAAAATAGTTGCTTTCTACAATAACATACAAGACACACATGTTGCATGTACACACATTTGTATATATATTATTCTTTTCAAAAAGCAACTGAGCCTATATATTCAATGTAAGAAAGAAATAAAATCATCAGGGTACAGAAAATATATTAGCTCACATGGAAAATAGTGGTGACTAATTATTATGTAAATGACTGAAATAAAAGCTAGATGCGGGTGACTTCCTAAAGGTCAGATAGCTAGTAAATGACAGAGATTAAATTAAAATTTGAATGTCCTGACTCCCAATTATCACAGTAGCTTTAGCTCTATATCTTTTCAACATCATTCTTTCAAGTGGCATTAAATTATGCTTTTTTAGGAGATGTGGCACATTCCACACATGTAGCGTAGACATCGTGATCTGGGGACTTGAGGGGTGCTTGACATTGATGCAGAACTTGAAGCCTATAGTGGTAGCAAGAATATGGTTTCTCTATTGCCATTTTTTTCAATATCCTTATAAAAAAATTTCTATATTGAAACCTTTTCGTTCCACCTGGGTATAGGTCTATTGAAAATATCTCTTATTCTTTTTATTGTCCAATTAAGACTAGCCACCAAAGCTGAATAGACAATTAGTAGCAGAATCAAAACATAGTATTGTTCTTTCATTTTTCTTTTTTAGGTTCGCTACTAGAATTCTGTGTGCAGAAAGAGGTCTCTCAGCTGTATCTACATAAAGAGTAACCAATGAGTCTAATGAAACAGACCATAATACTGGTACAAGGTTAAAAGTGTGAACCCTCTTATTTTAATCAAAGTTAAGTGGGAATCTTTAAAAACATTTTGTCCCCCTAAGTAGCTAAAATAATTGTCTTTTGGTATTTTTGGATAGCGTCCAGAAAAAACTAGAAATACAAAATGTATCTATCTTTTTGAATAAAAAGAAAAACTGATTTTAATTTATGCTTTCTGAAGCACAACAGATTTTAAGTAGGTCTAAAAAAATTGGATTTAGAAAAACAAATAAAACTTTATTTATGTGTAAGTAGAGAAAGAAGGACTAAATTTTTTCAGATACCCAGAAATGATTTATAGCTTGCAATTACCCACTCCATTCAATATAAACAGGCTCATAATTCATATTACATAATCTATAACACATTCTACAATACAGATGCTGCACTGGAAAAAGAATACTCTTTTTTTATTTCATCTCTCAAATCTAGCACCTTGACCTTAAAGTGAATTTTTTAAAATAGAAACAAGGGAATCACTAAGGCCCGGAGAGGGAAAACAAAAAGCTTTTTAGGAAGGAAATCTTAAAATATTTTGAGTAGAAATCTGACACAATGCAGAAAAAATTCAAGGTGACTGTATTTGCTATATATCATAGTACTTTGAAATTAGTAAGAAAAAATAAAAGTAGGTGTTTGACTGTGGCTCAGAAGGCAGAAACCGCCTAAACCATAGAATGGCCAGCTCCAAAGCTGACAAACCATCAAGTAGGGACCCCAGGCACAGGCAGGAGGAAGCATCGTGCTCTGAGAAGTAGCCTGAACATGTTAGCAGAATGAACAAAAACAGACGACAAAGCTAGGAAAATCTCAAAGTGCCATACGATTGTTTTACCTTTTCTAAAATTGAAACCAAGTGAGTAGAATTCTCAATATAACAGTCCAGCTAAGAAAAAATTAGGAAGCTGAGACCAGGAAAATAAAATTTTTTTGTATGGGAGCACTACCAGAAAATGCTTCATCTTTCTTAACCTTCTTTGATTAAGATTGAAAATCTCGAGCATCACCACCTAAGCTAAAATGACCCCCCTAGTGTTAGGAAAAAAGATTCTTCAGACAAATCATAGCGCCAACTAACGTATATACATTAAATAAGGTTAGCACGTTTGTCATAGCTACAGCACGTCTTACTGCTTTAGTAATCCACGCAAAGACACAAAAAGTGATGAAGGTAGCTCTCAGTTTCATCATTACCAAGAGAACATCCAATCCTTAGATACACAAAACAGTGTTAGCATTTTCGCCGCCTGAAATGAACTTAAAATGCATTTTGCAAATGCTTATTTATACTATACATTATAGCAGCTCTAAGCTTAATAGAGAGTGGTGGGAAAGGCAGGATTTTTTAAAAATAAAATTCTAGTAGCCTTGACTTAGGGAATCTATGGAAATAATTCAAGACATTTGAAGTAGTAAAGCTACGTATCTAGGAAATTTGGCTTTGTGGAAAAATAAAAGTGTACCGTTGTTTCATCTGTGTGGGATACATTGGTAAGGATACTAAATTTTGCATAACATAAAAGCACTTACATATTTATACCTGTATAAACAAATTTTCAGATGCCAGTTAATCATTTTTTATACTCTTAAAGCACCAAATCTTTGGGCTAAAATTTATTTAATAGAGTAATATAGTTCCCCAAGGTATCAAAGAAAAATGGAACAAATCATATTTGTTTGTAAAGAGAATCGTAAAAGCAGAATACTGCCTAAAAATGATTTCAAAGATTTATAATAAATAGTAGACCTCACCCTATTATGACTTTCTGTGTAAGGCAATAGAAAATAGTTGGGTCAGTGAGAATTAGAAGCAAGAAAGTGTTAATGATAAAAATAAATAAAAAACCTGTTTGAATAGAATAAAAGACAAAAATGAAATTTTAATAAAGAGTACATAGTATATTTACACTTCCCAGAAATAATTAGTGAATAAGATTAATAATAGCTTTTTACTTCGAATCTACTGTTTTAAATGAAAATTAGTTAAAAAAATCAGGGTAACATAATAAATAGGGAGTCGATGATAAAGGGCTAAAAATAAAAAATTACATACCTAACATCCAAGCACCGTGTAATAAAAAAATTCAGAAAAAATTCAAAAATATATGCTTATTACAAATATAGAACAAAATTTTTAAATATATATTTGGATTTGGAATTCAACTCGTAAGTTTAATTTGGGAAGCTTTCCTGGAAGAAAAAAAATGTTTCTTCCTATGCTTGTTTGTTACCAGAGTGACTACTCTCAGAAGAATATGCTGTGATGATAAACTCATTACTTAATAACATTGGGTAAACATTAAAATATTTAAAGAATATTGTGCTGTGAATATGGTTTATTCTATTTAAATCTCACAATTATAGCAGGTTTTTTCTCCTTGTATTTTTCTTAATGGGATGAATTGCAAGGGATTTGATAATCTCCTGCTAATGTAAGCTGATATTACAGTCATATGATTAATTGAAACATCAGGGATTCATATTTAAAAAGCCATATGCAATTTCAGAAAGAGTAATTTTTAAAAAATAATATACTAGTTTTCACTTTAATAGCAAAATTGATAATGCTCATGCCAATAGACTATTGGAAAGTTCCCTCCAGAAAAAAATGTTTTTTCTTCTTCTGATTATATAAAATGAACTGATGAAAAATTCAGCGTTGAAACCCATTATTAATATCATTTTCAAGAAACAAATGCTCCCATCTTTCATCATTGTGGAAATTTCTTGTTTCTAAAAGTGGATGTTCTATATCACCTCTTACTGTCACCTGATTCTATTCATCTTTTTAGGAACATATTTTCTTTTTTTGCCATTTGAGAAACCATGCATAACGCAAGCATGATAGTAAGTGAAACAACAAACTTTCTTTATTTAAAACATACCCAAAGATTTGGGGCTTTGGAGGAATTTTTCATTTCTGAATTGTACAAAATCATTCATAATTGTCCTCTAGTGGATTTCAATGATCAACAAATCCTTCTGATTAGCTCCTTAAAAAAAAAAAAAAAAAAAAAACAGAGACTAACCCGCTTCAGAATTGTTTGGCCTTGGCAGGCAGGTCTTAGAGAACGGCAGATTATGTAATTGGGGATTGATCGTATTTTCCCATAGAAACAAGGCATCATATTGGAACTGATGCAAACTATATGCTCAATTGTTTCTAGACAGCCTCAGCATCAACAAATCAGGCAAGGAAGCACACCGACTTACCAACCCAGATTTAAAGACATTAGGCAGCCTATTAAAAAATATGGAAAGACAAAAAAAGAGGACTCAGAAATGCTGCTGAAATGTAAACCTTTAAATAACTGTTCTTCATTCCGGAGAGAAAGCAAGCCCCACAAATTGTATTTTCACATTGAAGAGAATGATTTGCTTCGGCAAAGTATAGAAAGTCTGGGGAAAACAAAGTTAAGATTAGGATCCAAGGGAAGAGATTCCGTAAGAGAACAAAAGATGGTCAATGAAGGCCGACATATGCCAAATATTCCAGAAGTCTGTAAGGGAAAACGACAAATGTAATATCTGGGAGAAAAATTTTTCTTTTTGTTTTCCAAAAAACAAAGTGTAAACCAGAGATCATCATGATAAACCAGATGTAACGCATAATTGCAGCCACAAGGAAACACATCACGTAAGACATCTGAGTATTTGGGTATCTTTGTTTTGGGGGGCAATTAGAAGATGCTATTCTTTACTATGTTTTACTTCCAGATTCTCTTAATTTATTTCTAACATATCCTCACAAACCAATATTGCAGTCCTAAAAAATACACAATCATACTGTATTTTGAAATTCAAAGTACTTCGCACACTAAATTGAAAGTATATAACATTTTCATTTTACTATATAATCATAAAAAATTAAATATCACAAAAATCCCTAGAAACACAGAGGGTCAAAAAAACTGATCTAATGGTTGTACAAAATCTAAAACATGTTTATCAGAAAATCAATGGTTATCAAATTTAAAGTAATCATTTTTATTCCAATAGTAATATTAGTGTTTGATATAGAAATGAATTTTGTACCTAGTCTAAGTTGTGAAATTACGTATTTAATATAATCAAGCTAATATAAAAAATTTTAAAATTTCATAATCTATAGCCTTGATAAATTTAAGTATAATTGCTCCATTCCCCTTATTGGATACACTGTCGAATTATTTGAGAGAATTTATATATATTATGTATATATATGTATGTATATAAAATATACAGAGAGATGGTAGTTCCTTAAATATATATACTAATTTTAAATTTATATTTAAAATTATATATACTGGGTTATTTAGTAATATAGACTTATTTCTGTTGATAAATAAAGAAATGAAGATCATATTGAAGTTCCACCCCTATTGATTTTAAAATGAAGCAGATTAAAAAAGTTTTAAAGCCAAACTTGTTCTAATATTTATTTGTTTTTTACCAGAACGAAGGTGGAAAATATCTTTTTTAATTACAATACCAAATTCCTCATTTTTTCAAGGATAATAAGTAAGTACTATTTATTTTTCTTAATTTTTTGGGGGTAAATGGCAACATCAAAATATTCTAGAATGGTTTTATGAAGAGTCATAAAAGGAACCCAAGTCCATACCACTCCAGTTTTAAGAAGCCCCCTAATTACTCTGCCAGATCCACTCTGTAGTGCTATGCTAATCCTTGGTGGCTGTGTATAAAAATTATAATTCCATAGGTTTGAGCACTGGGTTTTACCCTCTTCTTTCTTTTATTAATAAATTTGAAATTGAACACATACCCACTGATGGGAAAAGTTAGCTAGCCCATGTGGTTTGGTAATTGTCTTTTGCCCCTCACTTCAAAGTGTCAGCATAAATTAGCCTCAAGATTTAACAGGACCTTTAAATAAAGTGAAATGAAATTAGCCAGAATTTCTTAGTCCTGTTTTTGTGCTTTTCTCCATGGAATCAAATAATAGATTAGTCTTTGCAATATCACAGAAACTAAGTAGGTAAAGGTTTTAATAAATCATGAGAAACTTTGGAACAAAGGAATTCACACGTTTAATGTGAACAGTCCTGCTGCGACATAAGAGAGAAAATGCATTTAGTTGATTTAGTTTTAAATGTCACTACTGTCAACACATATCAGACGATATGGAACTACAAGAATCAAACTTCTGAAATACCGATCACCTATCACCCAGGTGAATCGAAGCTGTCACAAAAAACAACTAATGTCCAAATTTTACTGGACCATTGTGGACCAGGATCTAGCATTAATTATATGGGGTGGGAAACCATATAAAAATAAACTTGGAATATCTTCTTGTTAAAATAATAATGGAAATGGTTAAAACCTAAACGTGACCTATCAAAATATCACAGGTTCCAGTTTGAGGTTCATTGCCCAAATTTGGCCTCAATATAAGCATCAAAATAATGTGGAAAATGGATGTCAACCATTGAATACAGCAAGAATCTATGAAGTGCTACCCCACTCACACATTGTGAAGAAGCTTCCCTCCTAACGAGTAAAGCACATTGAATAAATGTAGAAAGGATGAGCCGTAAACAACAGATTCATTTTTACATTATTACAGTAATGTCTAGTTGAGAAGATTTTACTAACAGCTGCTGAAACTATGGGTTAAAATTTGATGAGGAACAGCGTTGTTTTCTAAATTCTCAAAGTGAAAAATCTGGGCGTGGCTTCTCATTCATTAAAAGAGCCAAAAATTTATAGTGAAAAATCTGGAAGCTACTACATTAATAAAATGAGTAAAACAACCTAAGTGTGAATGTATGCTAGTTGTCATGAATCAAATCTAGTACTTGATACATGTGAAGGCAAATTCTCCGCGTAGCAACTGGGCTGGCATAGGAAAATTTTCATCATTGATCACTCGATATCCCCGTTATTTATTGATTTGCCCAAGCGGACGCATTAATATTTCCCACTGACCCCTTATCATGCGCCAGTGTAGCCTAAATGGTGTTTGCTTCAGGCATGCAGAGAGGGAGTCTCCTCAAACCAACCGCTGAGGATCTTGCACGAAGGATTCTGAACATTTGTGGTAGGCGGCCACGTGATCTTAGACTCCCGTGAATCCAGTCGCTAATGGTCTAGTCCATAAATCGCCTCCTAATCGTGACCTTGAGGTCCAGCCCAATGCCTCTGATCTGATGCCTTGGCAACGAGAGAGTTAGCGCCTGATCTGAACAGTGACAGGTGCCTGGAGCCCCAGAGCCCTCTTCTCTCACTTGAAGGGTGCGGGATTCCAAGATAGCTCATTCCGGGGCCCTCTCTGATTCCCTCAAACCCTAATATACTCTCATCCTGCTTCTAAAGCCTACAGGTCTCTGAGTGCTTATGTTAAGGCCTGGAGAAAAGTGGTGGGCCAAAAGAGATATGTCCTGAGCCAGGTTGTTTTTTCGCTATTTATTCGAGGATTTTGAAGGTATAACATGCTGCTCTTCCTCCTGCAGACTCAAGTCATTCATTATGTTAACTCTTTGAACTAGCTTGCGCCATAACTGCTGCATTCGAGATGTTTGTTCCATTTGAGAGGTGAATGGGGCCTCTGGAACTAGTCCCCCCTTCTTCTGCATATAGCTTTCTTAGATTCAGCTGTAGACCTTACCTTCCACATTCTCGGTTCCAGCCAGCCAGCATTTGTGCCGCTTAAACGTTTGGCGTTATTAGAACTGAAATATGACATAATAATATCACTATTAATATGATGCAAATTGAAATCAAATAGTCTCCTAAAAGTGACACATTGGATAAAAAAACATATGTATTACCTAACATGCAAAAATTATGACCTGATTATGAATATGTGAAAGAAAAATGTAAATCTACGTAAATTTAAAAGATTTATTTATTCTGAAAAATGTCATTTTATAAAAAGACAAAGACTGATTATGATGACATAGAACTAGGGGAAACCAGAAAGGTACAGGCACAAATTATGTTCCTAATGCTGGATGCTGGGCCAGAAAAATACCCCCTCTTACTATGGAGAGGATGTTTAAATCCGAAAGTAATGGACCAGAGCGAGCAGCCCAGCTGGTAGGGGGCGCTTTGCCTTGCACGGCGTCGGCATGTGCTAGCCCGGGCTCGACCCCTGGCATCCCATATGGTCCCCAAGCACCGCCAGGAGGAATTCCGATGAAGAGCCAGGAGAAAACCCCTGAGTACCGCTTTCGGTGAAAGGAAAAAACACAAAAGAAAGAAATCTGAGTAAGATCTGATGTTATATAAATATTTTAAATAAGCACTTAATTTCCGATCTTAGGTAAATTATGCTAAGGAATAATAATACTATAATACTCCTGCCCCTGAGGTACTGCAGGTGTGGCTGTGGTGCCTCACTACATCAGCAGGTGGTAGACAGGTGGCATTTGGGTTTGTTTATACCCAGGGACCTGCCCCTATGGGCCCTGGATGGTTATTGTCTGACATAGAAAAAGACTGTGATAAACCCAGAGCCACGACAGAGCCAAAAAGCTACCGGTGGTGTATTTGATATGCTAAAAACAGTAACAATAAAAATGGACTTCATTCCCAACAAATGGGGATATTACTGGCGCCCCCTTGAGCAAAATCGATGAACAATGGAAAGACAAGTCAATGATTAATAAGACTATTCTGGTTCTAAAAAAAATATTAAATTATTTAAGATAAAGATATTGTTATCCTAACTTGCTTTTCAAGCGTTTTAGAAAAGTATTTTGTTTGTAGCTTTTAGAGAGATAGTTTAGTAGAGCACGTGCTCAATATATGCAAGACCATTAGTTCTATTCCAGTACACATAGCCCCCACCTACCTGACACCACTAGCCCATGAAGGACTGAACTCTTCCAGGAGGAAGGCTCATACATATTAATCATATACACACACACACACATACATAGGCGTATATTATATAAGTATGGTTGATGTTATGTATGTATATAGTATACATACATGTGTGTGTAAATCTGTTGACATATAATGTGAGAGAAAGAGGAAAGCTCATTCTAGGTAAACTATGCATAAATTCTTTTATAGTATTATGATCTTTCCAACAACTTAAAATTACTTTCAAAACATTTTTGGAAAGACTTGGGCTATATTACCTCTTCTCGCAACATATATCTTAGAACCTTGAAAATGATGAGCCTTCACTCTGAATGCTTCATTTTTATGAAGCACAGTATTATGAATATGGTTATTGCCTCTATGCTTGGTTTCCCAGTGCTGGGGACCAGGGTCTCGGACCATTATGCTGCAAGGTATGCCCCTCTCTAACCTTAAACTATGCCTCCAGATCCAGGCAGTGGGGTGGTTTTTAAAATACTAAAAAGGTGCACCCTGAAACACCACTTGTTTCTGGAGGCCTCTCACCCCCCCACCCTCTCGGCCCCCTTTTCACCCCATCAAGAAAAAAAAAAATGAAAGAGTGCCTCCCCTGTCTGTCCTAGGCCGGGCATATGATGTAGCCGTGTTTAGAGGTACTGGTCTACTTCCCGGCTCTCTACAACTGACTCCAGTCAGCCAGCTGGACTCATTTCTAGCAGTGTATGGCTGTTGGTATTGCAGCAATATAGGCCACAACTGAATATATGATGCCTCTTTAGCTATTCTGAATTACTTACACTCTCTCTTCCCCCTGTGGTCTCCAAAAACTCTCCTGGATATTCCTACCACTCAAACTTTTTTTTTTTTTTTTTTTTACCGCCCCTCTTTAAGATCTAGAGGGACACGGTTATTTCCTGAATTAGGACTTGTTCTCTTTGAATTGGTTTCTATGTTCTTATAATAATACATATTATTACTCTAGAATTTTCAAAAATGATGTATTGACATCCAAATTTATTTGCTTCTATGTCTACACTATCAATCACTAACAGTGAGCAATTTCTAGTGTATTAAGACATTATTCTTTAAATGTGATCACTTAAAAAAAATACATCTCAAACGATCTCAACCTGTCTTAGGTCAGGGTTTTGAAAAAGGCAACATGCTAGCAAGTGATTTATTAGACAGGTGCCCTGTAGAGTGGAGTAAGAATGTAAAAACATTATTCGATTCAGATGAAGTTAGCAGCCCCGCCCTTTGCTTAAAGCTTTAAGTGGTAACCCAAAAGACATCCAAGTTTATCTAACTCCTAAGCTAATGAAATCAGTTTTGAAGTTCTGTATTTGCGTCATTGGGGCGCATAGGACAGTAGGAATTGTGTGTGTGTGGTGTGTGTGTGTGTAATAGCGCCTTGCCGTGAGGAGTTAGCTGCGTGGAGATGGGTTGGTAAGTTCATGGCTTTGGTGGGTATGCGTTTGATGTCCCTCAACAGAATCAGATGCCGTTATGAATAACCGAAAAAAGTACATTACTTCTGATTTGGAAAGAGATGGTACTTCCTCCTATTTCTCCAATAGGATAACTAAAACCGTTGACATTATTTATAAAAATTGTCAAATTATTCAAAGACTGAAAGGTGAAGAGAATATAGTCCAGCTTGGAACTTGGAATTTAGAAGTAAGGTGTGGTAAACCAGTTCTCAAAACCTCATATACCCTGATAGAAAATTGCAAAAAAGCTCAGCAACCAGAAATGTCAATCGGCTTAGGGACCCAAAGAGTCCGAACCAAAGGTGGAAGAGATAGAGGAGCTTCAGCCAAGGTCCAACGAGAGAACACGCTTAAAGAGTAAGGTCTCCGCTGAAGATAACTACTACAGCTAGTTGGAGCTTAGGAGAAATAAGCAAGTAGTTTCCCAGTGGTTATGGGTAATGGATGGATGAGATGACTAGATGAAGAAAGGTAAACGTAAGTGGAGGGAAAACTGAGCTTTGGAAATGCCAAGAGTGTCAATGTCAATTATACCCAGGAAAAAGGCAGGTGATCTTATTGAGGCTATGTAAGAAGAAATGGAACTTGATTTGATGGGGACCCTAGTAGTTTGATACACTTCAGAGCTCAAAACCAGAGCTTCTGATTCCATAGCTACTCCATGTGCTTCTCACAGCACACTGTTTTATTAAGATTCCTGGAAATCATCTACCAGACAAGAGAGAGGCCAGAAACCAAGCCTGCTGTTAGCTTGAAATCTCTTAAATCTCTTAGGCTTCCAATCTCTTAAATTGATAGAGCAAAATGGTTGTACCTTCTCCTAAGCCTTCGAAAATAAAAGATCTGTCTTAAATTCCTACACTGGCTAAGTTAAGTGGAAAATCAGCCTAAGCCTGTTTCATGGACATTTTGTACAATGGCAAACTTCTACTTCGTAAGCAAATAATCGAGGAAAGTGAGTTTATGTATTTTGTGTTGGAAATAAAGCTCCAAATGGGATTGGTCTTTATCCATAAGGTAAAAAAAAAAAAAGAAACTTGTAATTAAACTTAAATGCTAACAAAGTCCAATGTTAAATGTTATTATAGTTACTCAAATAACCCCTGATGTTAAGCAATATCTTAAATTGGTATCCCTATTTTCTGTTTTATAGAAAAATTGAGACGTAAAAAGTCACCTAAAAAGCAATCTTATTTTGCAATGAATATGTGACTAAATGGGCAAATATCATTTACATTTATTTCTTAAAAAGTCATCATGTTAACGAGAAGTTTCTTCTAACATGGAAAAAAAATAGTTTTTCTGATTGAATGGATATATTTAGCAATTCATAAAACTCTTACAAAGAGCAGTTTGGTGTAACAGTTATTAGAAACATTCTACCAGCATACTTGAGAACGAAATACAGATAAGTAAGCAATCTCAGAGAAGATTGTGATACCAAGTCCAGCACCATCCTCATCATTTTTAAGAGTATCATTTTCTTCAAAAATAGTTTATCACGTGTTTTTCTCTATCTTTCTTTTTCTTATGATATACACTGAGTTATTTTTCTTTTGCTTTCCTCTAAAGATATGTGAGTTAATACTTGATTCTCTTTTCAAAGCATTTTGTAGGCAGGTATAGAATCTGTAAAGAAATAAGCAGTACTATTGAGTACTCTTCAGTTGATAAAAGTAAGCCCAGAACTTAACCTCATATAATTTGGAAGCTTGAATTTCATTTTTATTTTTTTCATTGAACTCCCAAAGGCACATTTATTATAGTTCCATTTTTTAATATAATTAGTGTAATAAACATATGCCAGTTTACTCTTAGTCCAAGAAAGAAATAGTAACACAAGAAAATATTTTGGTTTATGCTAAAAGGATCCCAAAAGGTTAAGGTGATATACATTATATTTGAATAGGAAACAGGACTAAAGTGTAATTAACTCAGAGTCTAGTTATTAAATGTCAACTAAATTAAGGAAAAATAATACTTGGAGTGTTTTCTTGAGACGAGTCACACTTACTGTCTATTCCTGGCTCACTATACTGGGATCATTCCCAGGCATTTAGGAGACCCCTGTCTAGATGCCAGGAATTGAAATGAGTAGTGCCAAGGCAAGTACTTTAACCCCTGCATTATCTCTCCAGCTCCCAAAATTATTATTAAAATATCAGTATTTTATTGACTTCACAGTTGCAGAATGGGCATAACTTTGATCTTCATTGTAATTTATTCATAAAATGATTAAGATGCAGTTATGCAAATTGAGTAGTATGTGGGGATGACCATAGTGATCAAGTAGCAGAAAACCTACAAACTTATAGCAATGTCTGAAGTAGATGGCTCAAAGGCTCCAGGTCCTAAATTCAGTGACTGACACTATATGGCTTAGTTATGTTTCTATGCTGTCTCAAGAATCTACCAAAACTATAAAATTAATTAGATAATGTCCAAGATTAGGAAAAAAAAAAATGATCTTGAGCCTCTAACTCCATCTCAGCCATAACCGATAAAAAGTAATAAATACCCTCTTTTTTTTGAGGTCTGAAATAGAGTGTTAGTGATTTATTTTTCCCAAAAGATAAATAGAATTAACACACCAAAAAAAGCTTGAAACTAAGATTTTATGGATGCTAGAATGAAAAAAGCTTCAAGTATATATGGAAGATTGAGTAGTATTATTTCCTGCATAATAGCTTATTTTGTAACAAGGAAAATTATGGATACAGGAAAACAGAGAAAAAGCAAAAAGTTACCCAAAAATCACTTTTCCGCTGCCCTTTGCGTCAACTAAACAGTAAATATATTTTAGAAATCACTCACGCGTCGTTGTGATAATTGATGTTTTCTGCAGTATGTTGGAGTCTCCACTTGCCTCATCACTGTTCAAATTCTTTTTTTTTTTTTATGGTTGGATTTTTTTTTTAATTTTTTATATTTCAATTACAAAGATATACAATTAAAAGTCCATATTTGGGTTTTTGTTATAGAGTGTAGCAGAAACACCAATCCCCTACCTTAGTGCCTTATCTCCTCACTACTAACGGTCCCTGTTCCTTCTCTGAATTTACTTTAAAATACAGAATTAATCAGTTAAATATTCATGTATTATAAAATAAATAATATGTATTGTGCTTAAATAACTTAGTTTTTTAAGAAGAGGTTAGAAAATGAGTTGAAATAAATGTCTTTTTGGGGGTCTTCCAAGCCATTTTAGGAGGTTTGGGGGGGAGTCCTTTCTGGGGATTCCTGCCCAGTGATGCTCAGGTCCAATGATGAGTACTGCTTGGGTCCTGTGGTCTCAGGCGTCAAACCAGGGCTGGCTGCATGAAAGGCAAGTGCCTGAACCCCTTATACTAACTCTGTCTTAACAACTTCTATCCTACATTAATTTGTACCTTAATGAAGGAACCAAAGAAGGCTATAGGAATGTATTTCGTAATCCATAGAGATAGGTATGTAGGGTAAATAATTTTATTGAAAATTTAACTTATACCACATGGGGCAAACACTTACAGAGCTGTTCTAAATTGGTTCCGCATAGTATTGCAAGACCCATCCCTCCACTAGTGCCCCCATCCTCACTCACCAGAGTACCCACACCTCCCCCTGCCCCCAGTCTGTCTTAGCAGGTAACCCCCTTTTTCTCTCTCTCTCTCTCTCTCTCTCTGTCTCTGTCTGTCTGTCTATCTATCTCTCCCTCATTTTAAAAAATCATAACTCGTCAGGGCAGAGACTCATTTAAGAAAATATGTGAAGTTACAAATACTTACACACCTAAAACAAAACTCTCAACATTTTCATCTTTCCAGTATAAAAATCTAAACTATTTTTTTTCTTTGGGTTACACCCTAGCAATGCTCAGGGTTTCTCCCGGGATGCCGCGGCCTGACTTTTTACGGCATGTAACGGCCTGTAAGTGCAAACGCCCACCCACCACTACGCTCCCGCCCCTAACATAATATAATTTTATATAATACACATTTACTTATCTTTTACACATTTGTGATATTATAAATATAGCTTCTAACTCCTAAGCTTGTTATTTACTGAAAAATATTCTATCATCAAAATGAACTAAAAAAGTAATTTTATAGTGGTAGGGGAACGTACATCGTGAGACTATCTTTAACTTATATGCCAACTTTTCTCAATACAGTGAAATATTTTTTAAAATGGTGATGTCTCTATTTATAATTTATATTTGTCCAGACTTATTAAGAAAAGATAATTATATAAAGTATATAAACATTGAAAGCTACTCGATAAATTTTAAACCTAGTTCCAGAATATTAAATTATATATTTTTCTTATAGTAGTATTTGAGAGACTATCTTACCAGAGAATAGTTTTGGCACTAAACACATTCTTCACTTTGATAGGAGATAATGGTAAACAAATTATGATTATCATTTTTTCAGTTTTTGGCTCACCCTAGCAGTGCTCTGGGTCTTTTTTTTTTTTTTTTTTTTTTTTAGCTCCTTTTTTTTTTTATTTTATTTTATTTTTTTAAAAAAATTTTTTATTTTTACAATTACAAAGATATACAATTAGAAAGTTCATATTTGGGTTTTGAATCATAAGTAAAGTTCCCATAGCACCCATCCCGCCACCAGTGCCCCATCTCCCCACCACCCAACGGCCCATGTTCCTCCTCCCCCAGCCCTGCTCCAGGTTCCTTATTTCTTTCCTCTTACACTCTCTCTTTTCCTTCACCTCAGTATGGATTACAGTAAACATACACCAAAGGTTGTACGTGTATCTTTTGCCTCCATTTAATGCTCAGTTCTAAGTTGGGCATTAGTACCCTCCATACTGTTAGCACACTGTTCCATTTTCTGTATTACCCAACCTCTGACTCCCACACGTTGGCATACTTTCCACCCTTGACAAGACCTCTGATATATGTTTCACTTGACCTTGATATTGGTATCAGAATAAGTCCAGGTCTTATCTCTGCCTTTGTGCTCAGGGACCACTCCTGTGGTTCTTACGGAACATGTACAAGGTCCGCCGAACTTGAACTCTTGGGCTGGCAGCATGCAAGGCAAGCTAACTTAATTTCCGTACTTTCTTAGCCCTAATTTTTTATTATTTCTCCGGCAACTGAAATAAAATGTTCTTTACCTTATTGATATTTGCAACTTGTAAGAGCTTTTCTTTCTAAAATAATTTTTCTAGTGGTAATAGTGTTAAACCCAGATAAGTATTTACTCTATCCTAAAAATGAGTAACGCTTTCCTTTCGTTCCCAGTTACCAAACAATTCCAATCTTCCTAATACAAAGATATCTAGTAAGTTATATGGGAGGCAGAAGGTTGATTTTCAACTATTTTTCACTTCAGGAATTTGAGATTAAGCTTTACACCAATAGTGGAAGTCTTTGATTTCCCATTCAGAAACTAGAGTGTTATCCTCTAATGTGTGGCTATCAGAAAGTTAGAGATGGGAGGTACAAGTCTAATCTCTTTAAGCATTTAGAGCAGCACCAGAGATGATGTAAGTGCTCATCACGACTATTTTCAGAAAATATCAACTCTAAAGAGACCAAGATCTATAACTCGCTTTTCTGCTATATAACTTAATGTAAGAGTACCACCCATTATTAGATAAAAGTACATAACAGTATAAAAAACTGATTTGAAGATGATGGTAAAAACAAAAACCTCCTATCTCAAATTAGGATTTTGAAGTAAAAAATTCTGCAATTAGAACCCCATGCTTTTATAACCCATTGTAATGGGTGCATTATGACAAGTTTTTGATGATTTATGGAATAGTTATTTGGACAAATCCTTTCTTTATTTACTAAATAGGGATTAGCTTCTAGAACAGCCCCAGAAAAGCCCTATCACTTATATCCCAACAAGCTTCAAATCTTAATTTTACAGATAATTGAAATTTAATACTTGTCCAATACGTTACCTCATGATCGCTACTACACAATTTTCTTGTAATGCACCATACTAAAGGGCAAACCATGCTAACAATATTTTTCATTAAGTGCTTCAATCAGTTGCACAAAAAGATCATATGATAAATAAGGCAATAGTAGGTGCAAGAAAGTAAAGTTTTTTCGAAAATATATTGACATTTGAGTTTTTAGGCTTTATTCCATGGTAAATAATCTTAGCATTTAACAATAATTTTTTATATCTTACTAAACTGAAACCTTCCCCGGCCCCAGCTGATACAGCTCAAGCGGCATACTCTCTCCAGTGGTGTGAATACAATATTCTTTTCCGCACTGTCAAACTGAGAGCTGGAGAGGCCACATTAAACCCTAAATCAGATCACAGCGCTTCCAGACTGAATTCTTCTCTACACCTCAGCTACTCACCAAATGATTCTGTTCAGTTCACTACACTCTTGAAAATGTTCCTGCCTGGTTGAATCTTTCTCAGCAGGCCATGCCATTCTCCCCATGACACTCAATCTGGTTTCTCCTCATCTCCCATTAATTGCCTATTTCTTAGAATGACTGACGGAATGATCCAATAAAATGGTCATTTTACCAACAGCTAAAAAAAACTATGGCATTTACATAAAATGGTGAAACAAATTCTGGATTCACGGTGGATGTATCTGAAGCTTCCTATTTTTCATTCTCTGAACCGCACCCTTGCAAGCTTTTAAACCTTACTCTGAATTATACTTTTATTCCTAGAAAATTAAAGATGATTTTAAATATCTCTTAAGTATAATCACAGAATTAATGGTAAGTTATTAATCAATCAAGATAACCCTGGTAAGGTACTAAAGGATAGGTCTGACTTTAAACTTACAAAATGCTTATAAAATCTAAACCACATCTTGAAGCACTGAAAACAACTAGTAAAATGTTCAAAGACTCTTTAAACTAAAAACTATGGAGCCAAAATTTGAACACTTCTTTCTCCTGAAAGAAACTTTTTTAAGAGTCCTTTGGGAAGTCCAATGATAGTTAAAACTCTGCCTTCCAAATATGTTATTCTTCATAGTATGAATCTCTTATGGCAGCGAATATAAAGCCCTAACTTTGCAACTCTGTACCTTTCCTCAGCCTGCCAGAAGCAAACAAGAAAGAATCTGGTGGCAGAGGTGCAAGAAGTGGCGTTCAAGAAACTTTCTAGAGCTTCGCACCCCCAAAAGAAATGAGTGCACTAAAAGATATATAAAGGGTGTATCCGCCAGAGTGGAAAAGGAATACGTTTCACCCACAATCTGTATCCTGAGGGCGTTAATATCCAGGATAGTTGATCAGGCACCGGTACTGAATATATAAGAAGAAAACAACTGAACCCCATAAAAAAAAATGTGTATAAGAGATTGAAACAGAAACTTGACAAGAAGAAATTCGAAGGCCAAAAAAGGCATAAGGAAAAATGCTCATCATCACTAAATCATCATGAAAAGGATGTAAATCAAAAACAAATAAATGAGATATCACCGCCACCAGAGACTGGCCCATATTCAAAGGGTAAAAGTAATAGTGCTTGAAGTGGATGGAAAGTGTATTAATTTTATGCATGTTAGTGGAATGCCAACTTGAAAGCAACCCTTTCTTAAAACAATATGGACATTCCTCTAAAGACTAGAAATTTGAGCTCCTCTTAATTTGAGCTACACTCTAATTCTGGAAATATAAAATTCCTGGGAAGCCAAAAAAACCCACAGCGAAACACAATCCACGCACCCATTTTCATAGCAGCACTATTTAATAGCCAGAACCTGGAAACAACCGGTATGCGGGAGCACTGATGCAGATCACAAAGAAACTGTGGTACAACTCCACAATGGAATACTATGCAGCTGTTGCAGGAAAATGTGAAGTTTACAATTTTGGCCTATAAATGGATGGACATGGAAAAGATCATGTTGACTGGGGAAATTAGTCAGAAGGAAAGAGAGAGACAGAATGACTGTACTTTTCGTGCCGATATAAGAGAGTATAGGCTGTCTCTACCAAAAGTGGAAATTACCAAACTTGAGGGCGTGCCAGAAAGGTAGGGTAAGACAGAGAAGAAAACATGTGTGAATAAATGTTAAAGGGCTAATATCTAACTAGAACTTCTGAACATTAAATGCAGGCAAAAAAAAATGCATGATGGCTTCCTGTATGTAGTGCAACCCCAACGTGTAGAAGTAAGAAGGGAGAAAGAGAGGGAGAAAGAAAAGAGATAAAGAACCTGCCATTTAGGCAGGCTGGTGGAAGGGGAGGGAATTGTGACATTAACGGAAATGGGCACTGGTGGAGGGTGGTGCTGAAACGCCTTGTGCAATCAACCCAAACACGAACAATGTTGTAAATTGTATATCTCACGGTATGGTAAAAAAAAAATGTTTTAATTTTAAAAAAAAAGTAAATTTTGAAGGGAGTAAGAAACTTTCTATTCTTGTTCAGAAGAGTGTCAAATTCCTCTCTTGGTTTTTTCGATCTCTGCTGTCATGATCACGTATGTCAAAGAATTACTACACTTAACTCTCTTTCACAGCCCTAGGAAAATGAATCATGTCTTTGAGGTCAACTTAGGGACCGAACTGCAAAAGCTGAGAATCTTGGCTTCTGAAGAGTGGAACCAAAAATTAATGAAACCAAATACCAAGCTGTGTGTAGTCTCATTCCCTAATACAAGCTTTGAATCTGTAAACTGATTAAAACTAGTATTTTTTAATTACAAATGATGAAACAAAAATACTGAATGTAAAATTGGTGGTGCTGGAAACAGAGGTATAGCTCACACACCAAGTTGATGGAGATTTAAAAAGGAGCTGTAGCGCCTTGTAAGGCATGCCACATGCCAAGAGAAAGAGAAGGAATATGGGGCCAAACATGAAAACAAGTGCACACTAACTGTGCTCTACCCAGGGAGGATCATAAAATATTCATACTGAAAACAACTCCAGTAGGTTCAATTGTAAGAATGGATGGAAAAAAGTTCAAGCACAATGGGATGGGAATTAAAAGAAAGAGGAAAAATGATATAAAAGATTATATTCAATTCAAGGAAGAATAATATGCTTGGCTACCGAATTGTATCCCATGGAAGTTAAAAGTTCACGTGGCTACCCACTCCATAAGATGGACTTCTTCGCTGTAAGACCCTGAACAAAAAGTTTGAGGCTCCTCTTCTGCCATATTCCTGGAAGCAAGCAGATGCCATTGGCTACACTTGCATGTGATGTGTCAAAATTGAAATAAGCATTTTGGCGCCCACTGAGGAAATATATGAAATGCAGAACTGGATGTCAAGTGATCGTTGATCGAGTGATAGCTCAAGGAAGAGCCTGATTCCAAACTTAGTAGCTTTTACATTATTGTTTTTGTCCTTATACATTATGAGGAATATAAGTGTATTTATGTATTTTTTACTTGTTTTATTTTTTGAAGTGGTGAGAGACTATAGCAAACATGATCCCAAGAAAGCCTTTTATCCTTGACTGTTCCATTTCTGATTTTATGGGTCATGTTGCAGTGCTAACCTGCTCATCACTCCTGGAAGTGTTTAGATACTGTGCCGGCTTTTTCCTAATTTTGAATCACTATGCAGCAAAAGCTGATTCCTATTTGCTCCATCCAGCACTGCTATATGTCTTGCCACTCAATCCCCCTACTGCCTCTGAAGCCTTAAAAATGAAGGCCTATTTTTTTGAACAGTCAAGTCAGCTAAATTTAGCAAACATTAACCACTATTCTCATACTGCTGAGAAAATGATATATTGTCTTTGTCTCTGGGGAATGCAATATAATGTGCTAACTTCTAACTTTATTCTTGAGTCATTGTATAAACATTTCTGGGTTTTTACTATAAACTACGAGAATAGCCAAAGGTTTCTTTGAGAGGAAGAGACACTTAAAATATGTGTGTGAAGTAAGGCTTTCACTGTGACTATGGGGATGTAGTGGAAGAAAAAAGTCATGCAAAAAAATAATAATTAGTATTTCAATATGGTCCACATTTCTGCTTTCCACTGGGGGTATAAACTATAAATGATCCTGGAAAACCATAATAAGGAATCTGACTAAGGAAAAGGTTGTGGGTTGAGACTAGTATAAGAAAGCTTATTAAGAAAAAGGCTATTGGGATATTTGAATAAGCATTTATTCAAGAGGTTACGTAGATTATATGGGTTATGGGTTTATTTGGGTCCAAGATGGTAGGAATTCAGAAGACCTACTACTATATAGGGAAGTGACTGAAACTGTGGTCAAGAACAGGATTGTGCAGAGTATTTTAACAAATGGGAAGGAAGAGCCATAAGGAGGCCACAGAGAAGCACAGAGCAGGAAGAAAAGCAAGCAGCACAATGATGGGTAAACTTAACAGGTAATAAAAAAAAAAATATTCATGTTGCTAATCATCAAGAAAATGCCCCTTACACTAAAAAAGCTCTGAATGGCTACCATTTAAAAAATGTCGTAAAAAGATAGTAAGTAAGTATTGTGCAAGAATGTAGAGAAAAGCGAAGTACTCCTTTGTAGGAATAAATATAAAACAGTGTGGTTCCTGTGGCAATGAGCATGGTGGCACTTTAAAACTACAATGCAAAATTCATCCTAAGATAGTGCGCCTCCATAGAGTGGAGGTAGGGACTTGGGAGACATTGCAGGTGGGAAATGCGCCTGGTGGAGGGCTAAAAAATGGAACACCGTGCGTATGACTGAAACCCAATCATGAACAGCTTTGTAACTGTATATCCTCATGGTAGTATAATAAAACAAAAAAATTATCCTGGGTGATCTGGTGTACTCCACTTTGGGGGTATATACCCAAAATTAAAAAAAAAGGATTAAGAACAGGTATTTTCCACACATGGTCTTAGCTTGCTTAAAAGGTAGGAAAAGCCCACCTCCACTATAGATTGATATTTCACAAACTAAATGTGGAGTATATATATCACTACAAAGTATTATTTATCCTTACAGCTGTTTCAAAAGTCCAGTTTAATCATGATGAACTATCATGACATTATGCTAAGTAAAACAAGTTCAACATAAAGGGACAAATATTGTATGATTCTACTTCTACAGGTACCTAGAATTGGTCAAATTATAGTCAGAAAATAGAACTTTGTGTGCTGACTGGGTAGCTAGTAAAGGTACAGGGTTTCAGTTTGATATGGAACAAGTTCTAGAGATAAAAAGTGCTGAATGTGGCAATTGTCTAATAATACAAGATACTTTTATGTCAACTCGAAATATCAGCATAAAGGTAGCTAAAATGAACTTCTATGTCATGGCGGCTTTAGCCAGAAGGAAAAGAAATAACAAAATAATAATAATTCTGCTCATTAAATTTTTCTCCATCTTCAGATATCAATTTTATATGCCAGTGCCATTCTTGGTCATTTATTGTTTATTTGACAATTTATATGTTAGGCAAAAAGTATATGTTTAATGTATCATCTCATAGCTAACTGATAGCTTCATTCAATCCACATTAACCACATTAGCTACATTGAATTATTAACAGTTAC